>JAGDYQ010000060.1:2286781-2308120 GCA_021962125.1 Bulinus truncatus | reverse complement strand
GTTGGCTGTTTATAATAATGCGACTTTATGCAGTTCAGATAGGCACATGATTTTATTTAAAATAAAGCTGAAACGTTATAATCATCACAGATTGTATCAATCTTAAGCACATTCATTGTAGACAATAATTCGACTCTCGAAAATACCATAGACATTCCAATGTGTTTTTTCTTTATATAGTCATTCCTATGTGTTGTTTCTTTCTATAGCCATTTCAATGTATTGCAATACAAGTCCCTCGTAATGTGGCGTTGATAGGAACTGCAAGGTGGGGGAGGGAGGGGGGAGTATACCACAATACGCTCGAGGAGGAGAGGCGCTCCCAAAACATTATTTACCCCTCTTGAGGTACCCGCGACGACTACAACGACCACAGTGACCGTAACAGTGGGTTCCTTGAGTATATTTTAGTATTAGACTTGGGGGAAATAGTTCTGTTATGAAGACTTTATCTCTCTGTTATGTAGTACATATCATTAGTTCAATGATTTGGTTACTTCAATGATAAAAATGTAGCCTTTTTTAAAAGAACTATTGTTATTGAGAGAGATATATAGATAGATAGATAGATAGATAGATAGATAGATAGATAGATAGATAGATAGATAGATAGATAGATAGATAGAGAGAGAGGGAGAGAGAGATAGAGAGAGAGAAAGAGAGAGAGAGGCATAGAGAGGCATAGAGAGACAGAAAGAGACAAAGAGAGACAGAGAGAGACAGAGAGAGAGGCATAGAGAGAGAGAAAGAGAGAGAGAGGCATAGAGAGAGAGAGAGAGAAAGAGAGAGAAAAAGAGAGAGAGAGGCATAGAGAGACAGAGAGAGACAGAGAGAGAGACAGAGGCAGAGAGAGGCAGAGAGAGAGAGACAGAGAGAGGCATAGAGAGAGAGAGAAAGAGAGAGAGAAAGAGAGAGAGAGAGAGAGAGAAAGAGAGAGACAGACAGAGAGAGAAAGAGAGAGGCATAGAGAGACAGAGAAAGAGAGAGACAGACAGAGAGAGAGAGGCATAGAGAGACAGAGAGAGAAAGAGAGAGAGAGAGAATGTGGAGATTTTGCTTTTGCATCTTGACATTTTTCAATACATATTTCTAACATGAAGTTCATATGCGATTATTTTTTAAATTTATAATGTCAGGGGTTTCCATGGATTTCTCCACCATTGTCCTGCTGACCACCGTCTTTGGCCTGTTAGTCTACCTGTGGTTTCGACGTCCACTCACCAACTACCCACCTCAACCCTGCAGACCACTGCCCATAGTCGGTCATTTGTTTACCTTGGACAGTGACCTTCGAACTCAGTTTAAAAAATGGCACAAAGAACTTGGGGAGATTTTCAGGTAATGTCGTCTTCTCTCCCTTTCCATATCTCTCCATGTCTCTCTCCATGTCTCTCTCTCTTTCAATGTCTCTTTCTCTCCATGTCTCTCTGTCTGTCCATGTCTCTCTGTTTCTCCATGTCTCTCTCTCCATATCTCTCTCTTTCCATGTCTCTCTCTCCATGCCTCTCTCTCCATGCCTCTCTTTCTCTCTCCATGTCTCTCTTTCTTTCTTGTCATGAAAATGTCAATGTAGACATATGCTTTTTACAGGACCTGATATACATTTTATTTATGAGTTTTTGTTTATGAATATGATATCAGATAATAAATTAAGTATTTAAAAGTGTCATTCCTATTTGTGGGCGACATTGTGTTTTAAGCCGAAGCATAAGGTCATCAGTAGAAAGACGTATGTTATAATGAAAAAAAAACAACAACAATCAATTACATATAGTAACATACACGCATTGGCTTCTTTACTGAAGGATGGATTGTGGAGGCTCGCTTTATGGTCTTAAAAAAGCGCCCCGAAATGGGGAAAACATTGCTTTGGGGTGGGTCCCAGTACACGATGCCAATCAAATCGCATGAACTGAAAGTAAATGATAAATAAATGTCGTCATCAGCTTAAAGATGGCGGGTACATCCGGCACCCTAATGGTGGTGTTGAACGGGTATGACGTCATTAAAGACACCCTGGTCAAGAGAGCGGAAGACTTCTCCCACAGACCCCCGTTTTATATGGACAAGGTAACCAAATAGAAATATATATTGTATGTGTCAGTTATATATATATATATATATATATATATATATATATATATATATACTGAGGCCATATATTACTGTATGTATTAAATATATGAATAAATGAAAGTTTGGATCTAACAGAAGTTTTTTTTTACTGTCTATTGTTATTGTTGAAGTATTATGGGATATTTCCGGTGCCGTGGGTTTGACCGGCTTGTCCAGTATCTTGTATGCCCTTCTGTCATATTAGTCCTAATGGTTACGAGTCCGATGCATGAGTGGGCGAGGTTTTTGAATCAAGGAACCCAAATGGGCTGTTAAATTCGACAAAAAGGGCTGGACCAAGAACAGACAATGGGGTGCTTACATAATCTCACTAAATTGTTATGTAATCGTCATTGATGTCAATGAACGGAAGGGAATAGAACGATGTCCTAACGGGCCCTATAACGGGTCTTTGTTAGTCAGCCTGTGAATAACTAGCTATGAAATTGTAAGGGCATATTCTTTAGAGGTGGGGGGGGGGATATTGAACATATTATCTCAGTATCTTAGTGCACGAGTCAAAGAAACAAGACATCTTAACTTACCGTGTAACTTCTGGACTTAGCTGATCATACTTAATTCAGTATATCTATCTAGTGTGACCTATATCACTTACCTTTGACTGCGCATTTTGCATATATTACTTAGCCTTAGCAAACATCATATTCTTATTACTGTTATGGTAACAACATCAACTTATAACTTATGGTTTAATTGGCATTCTACTTAGTAATTAAAGCTATAAACTGATAGTCTGCTTAACTTGGGTCAATTTATATATTTCTGGCGTTAATTCCTATTATATTCAGCAATTGTAGAGCAGAACTGTTCTCTGTGACCCATTTTACAACACTGTCTACAAATAACTTCATCTACACGCTTTGGACAGGCCCTAGACTTGTGGTTGTGTGACCCACAACGAAGATAAATGATTGGTTTTATACTACGGGTACTACTGTGCTGTACGTCACTGAATCTAACTCTGGGCTTTTGTTTGTAATTTGTCCTAGTTTGCCTGCTATTTCTATCGTCCTTGATCTCCATAACACTATTACCTATAATAAGGTCTGTAATGAGACTGTCAACTACCTGTGCTTCCACTTTACCATTAAAATAGATTGTCTGTATGTCTATTTCTGCTATTGGGTAAGCTGTAATTTGTCCGTCAAAGCCTCTACATTTACCAAATCTGCCAGTGTATTGGGAAGGTCGAACTAAATATTTCTTAACTAAAACTGTATTACACCCTGAATCTCTTAGCACGTCTACGCTTTTATGTCCTACTCTACCTTTTGTTACTGTCAAAGGCTTGGATGGTTCTAATGTACACATGGCTTCATGAACCCTGTCTCTGAACTACTTCTACCTCTTCCCTGATAATTGTCTCTACGGTTGTTTCTCAGGTGACCTAGATTGTCTATTATTATGGTTCAAAGGACAGTCCCTAGCAAAATGTCCTTTTCTGTTGCAGCTTCGACATATTAATTCTGTCCTACCTACCGTTCTATTCTCATTTACTCTGTTCTGACTATGTCTGTGATGGGACCTGCTTGTGTCGCTACTAAAACATATAATGTCCTGTATATCATTTTCTACTGTAGTTGTGGGTCTGTCAGGGTGAGCGGTTTTATACTTCCTAATCAGGTCCACAGCTGTCTCTACTGTCTTTGGTCCTCTTTCTAAAATGAATGACTTCAATTCAGGCTGGCAGGAATGAATGGCCTTGTCTAACAAGAAAAATGTCCTAAAGGCTTCGAATGTCCTTTCTACCTTAGCATATTGTAGCCATTTATCCAAGGCAGTACCTAATTTGTCAAAATATGTCTGGGGGTCATCGTCCTTTTGTAAAACTGTCTGATGAAACGCCTTCCTAAAACTTGCTTCTGTCTGTCCATATGTCCTTAGAAGCTGTTCTCTAGCTACCTGGTAACTGTCCTGGTTTAAACATATCTTAAGGGAAACGTCACTAGTAAAAGATTTACCTAACAAGTACGTCCATTTGGATTCGGGGGAGTCGAGTTCCTTCATGTCCCGTTCGAATTTGGTGAGGAAATCGTCTATTGTCGTCTTCTGTTCATCAAATAGATGGTATTTATAGTGAGCTATTCTATTTGCAAGTGTCACGGGTTGTGACTAATCTGTCGAAACCATCCCCTTACTCCAACCGTTAACTTAATAGTATTACTAACGTTAAGGTGTATATTATACCATGTATAATAATATACGTTCCCGTTCTCAAGTTCCCCACCTTTTTTACCCCACCCCCGTAATTGCGTCATAGACCAGGTGGTCGGCGGAATCTCCGTCGATGAACGAGGCAGTGGTTAACAGAAACACGTTACATTCCTCGCGGGAAATCTCCCTGGTCACTCGGCCCTGGTCAATGCCGACAAAGGGATGGATGTCCAGTTACTACTGTCTTTGTCTGTATGACGTACTTCTCCCCCCCTCCTCATCTAGGCTCCACCCCCCCCCCCAGTTTGAAAGTTTGAACGAACCAGATATTATATTTTATTGGCTAGGGGTCACGTGGGAAAAGTGATGTGAGGAATGAAAGATAGATTCGTAGACATTCGACTGAAGGGTCCAGGTGGTGACCGGTCGACTTTCGAGTGAGAGGTCGATTGTTGTGTCTCTGAGTGAGACAGAGAGAGAGAGAAGGGTGATCTATCGAGAGAACGTCCCTTTAATTCTAGTCATTGATACTGGATTAATCTTTGACATTTTTGGATTACTTTGCTTGTGATTTTAAAGGCCACCAGATCTCTTTTACGGACTGGTGTCTCTGTAAATAAATATATTTGTCGCTGTACACACTTGTGGAATTGATTATTCGTCACTTGTTATACGTTTAATTGTTGGTGAGACTGTGTGTGGTAGAAACACAACTACAAATACGGGTCATCATTGAGTCAGCCCTCATACTCTTAGCAACAAGCCAAGGATACCCTCAAAGGGGTCCTCAACAGCAAGACTATGATCTATGGTTGACAGTGGGGTGGGTGGAGGGTGGGGATTATTGAGCTGACTATCCCTTAACTCTTTCTCTAATTCTAACTGCTTGATTCTTAACTGGCCTTGTGCTATGTTGTAAGAATGTTCCTTATCTAGCCTAGCCTGTTCTCTCTCATGTTCCTTATCTAACCTAGCCTGTTCCTTCTCATGTTCCTTATCTAACCTAGCCTGTTCCTTCTCTAACCTATCCTGTTCCTTCTCATGTTCCTTATCTAACCTAGCCTTATCCTTCTCTAACCTATCCTGCGCCCATTTCTCTAATTTTTTTGTCTCTATCCCTAAAGTTTGTCCTAAGGTAACGAACTGTTCGAATGACGACATTCTGAGTTATGAATAATGATTTACAAACAAATTAAGTTACCTTGACTTACCTTAATATTAACTTCAACTAAATAAGGATAGTGAAATACTTATTATATACAATCTAACACACAAACTAAGTAAATTTCTGCGGTACAAATACAATACGAAATAAACAAGACAAAAAGGCAGAGAAAACTGATAGTAACAACAAATAAAACAATACTGTCACATATACACAAACTAGACAGTAACGATCTAACAAATAAATGTTATGTAATCTCTCCGAGCACCGCTTTTAAACACTCCGTTACAAAAGTAACAAAGATGTACTCAGTGAGAGACTACCAACAAAATATCTATAAGGATTCAAAATAAACGAGACATTTGATTGTGCACTGAGATAAAAAATAAAAAAAAACTTATCTGGTTTTAAGAATATATTAACACAGACTGACTGACTCCTCTTGTCGCCTTCTCTGCTCTCCTAGATTATGTATGAGTCAGTGTGACTCCTGTAGACTTTATGAGCCGGTGTGGCTCCTGTAGACTTTATGAGCCTGTGTGGCTCCTGTTGACTTTATGAGCCGGTGTGGCTCCTGTAGACTGTATGAGTCGGTGTGGCTCCTGTAGACCTTATGAGCCGTTGTGGCTCCTGTAGACTTTATGAGCCGGTGTGACTCCTCTCTGGGCTGTTGTTGAGTAAGTGTGACTCCACAGTTGGCTGCTGTTGCTGACTTAGATGAAGATTCCAGAAATATCTTTGGGCAGGCTCGCCAAATGTTACGTTATTATTTTCAAATATGTAACGTTATTATATCTTATACTTTACAAGGCGTAGGATCGCCAAATATGTTACGTTAACTTTTCTAACTAATAAATATACCAACGCCAAGGCTTGGTATATGAACACAGCAGATCTAACTTTAATTGCTTCTAAACATAGGTGAATATATATGTATATACCATATAAGTCCTTTGTCTAATGACGTCTACTTAAACAAATGTCACTACAAGTTTACAACTAACTCTTAGAATCTTAGAACTGTCTACACCGAACTAACTACGTCTAACTCATATGTCTGGCAGCACCTTATTAGCTCAATTACTGCCATTTACGTATTTATAAGGTCGGGGCGAATACGTTGGTGCAACGTTTAGGGGGGGGGGAAACGACGATGTCTGTCACCGAAACGTTTGGAAGGGGGGAGAAATAACGTCAGTGAAACGATTGGGGGGGGGGAGGCGACGTCGATGAAACGAATCTACACAACATGGCGGTTGGAACCTTGACCCTGTGGTGAACTGGGGTTGGTGGGGGAGAAGGGCATTTCTGCACGTCACATGGGCTAAACGTTGCTTTATTAGCTAACTTAAATTAATTCAGCGTAATAACATGCTTACATACTTATAATCAGGCTTGCGGAGCCGCCATATTTTTTTCGGCTCCGGCTCCCACAAATTTGACGGCTCCGGCTCCCTATTAAGATAGTATCACACGAGACAAAAATTGTTGTAATTGCTCCACGCTAACATGCCGCTGATAAAAAGTTATGCAAATTTTGCCACGTTCATCACCATAGTCAGGAACTTGAAAAATATACGCATTGTCGGTTTTACTAAAAACAAACCATTTCAGTGCATCCAGAATCATATCTTTATTTTCGATCGAGAATTCACTAGTCGCCATTTTCATAAGTACTAAAAATTATTTCAATGATCAAATTAGCCAATAGTAACATAATACATTATTTAAAATATTTTAAAGACTTCAGTATTTATATTTATTATTTATAAATTCGAAGTGACTATTCGGACTCGGGCAGGCCTGTAGCCAGGAATATTGCATTGGGGGGGGGAGGGGCGAAGAAATTTTTTCGGCCCGAGGGGGGGGGGTGCCAAAGAACTGATCCTGGGGTACAGAGGCGGATCTAGAAAACTTTGACCCAAGGGGGTCGAAACTGTTTTCATTGTTGAAAATTGGTCTTTGAACAAAAAATATTTCGATAATTTTATGATGTATTACCTAAACTTGCGATAACCGGGGGAGGGGAGAGAGGGAAATGCCCCCGGCCCCACCCCCTAATTCCGCCCCTGGTGCTAATATAAATATTTTAAAAAGTTGATTGGCCAACTCAGTCCGGGCCCCTAAAACAAATTGAACAAAAGGATTGATGTTTTATAGCCGTTATTATTAAAATTTTGTCAAAAAGCTCAAATCATACATGGGGAGGGAGGGGGCTCAGGTCATGAACGGGGGGGGGGGCTTAACCCTCCTAGCCCCCTCTTGCTACGGGCCTGGACCCGGGTACCAATAATTGTATGATTTAATCGTTACTCAGTGTCTAGGGTTCCATTAAGCGGACTCTGTATTATTATTTTTTCGGGTTCCGTCTAATAAAGTTTAAATATAGCTAAGCTTAGTGCATATTTGCCACAGGTTCGAATAACAATCGGATTTTATTGGGACCCGGGTCCGAATTGCCACAGCCTTAAATATTTATCTACTCTATTTCAGATATTCTGTCTATAATAAAATTGTTAAATACAGAAAGCGCCCATTTTGTTTTTAGTCTATTACAAATTCGCGGTCAAATAATACACGAAATGACGCGTTCTATTTGTCGTCTTAGTAAAAATTTCTTTTAAATGATTGATACAATTATTCTATGAAATAAACTGTTTTAACTTTATATATAACAAAATAACATGCCATTAAAAAAATTTCGGAGGGTAAACAAGATTTAAAACGAACATAAAACGATTCCCCGTTAAAGATTTCTTGTGGTGATATGCGTGTTACTGTTGTGGCGTTCGTAAAACATGACAACATTTCAAATTGTAGGAGGCAAACAATCAAACAAATTTGTAATTTTAAAGCTAAAAAAAAAATTCTGCTGTAAAAAAAAAAAACATTTGGGAGCCGTGAAGCCGCCAGAATTTTTCGGCTCCGGCTCGGGCTCCAGCAAAAAGTAGCGGCTCCCGGCTCCTCGGCTCCGGCTCCGCAAGCCTGCTTATAATAGGTTAGTACACTCTTGTCAAACTGAAACAAAATTTCATTTTCACTTAACGCAGCTGAATCCAATTATTTTCACCCACTCAAACCAATTGAAACCAAAGGTAAAGACTAACCGAACTTAGCCAAGCTCAGACCAATTTTTTTCCCCCTTAAAGTCAAAGTTAAACCGATGAACCTTTCGCTAACCCCCCCCCCCCCCATTCCTATGAAATATTAGAAAACTAACATAATAAAAAAAATAATACCCCCTCCCTCTTCCCACCTTTCCAATGGATTAATTAGGACAATGACTGATACATGATCAACCATTATTTTTACTAAATGTAGGTACAAACCAACATCTATTTCCCCCCCCCCCCCCCCACAATTAATGTCAGTGTTTACATTTCAGGCACTAGGTGTTTCCCCACATTATTAATGTCAGTGTTTACAATTCAGGCACTAGGTGTTTCCCCACACACTATTAATGTCAGAGTTTACAATTCAGGCACTAGGTGTTTCCCCACACACTATTAATGTCAGAGTTTACAATTCAGGCACTAGGTGTTTCCCCACACACTATTAATGTCAGAGTTTACAATTCAGGCACTAGGTGTTTCCCCACACACTATTAATGTCAGTGTTTACAATTCAGGCACTAAGTGTTTCCCCACACACTATTAATGTCAGTGTTTACAATTCAGGCACTAGTTGTTTCCCCACACACTATTAATGTCAGTGTTTACATTTCAGGCACTAGGTAGCGAGTTTAAAGGAATCATGTTCTCCAATGGAGAAAACTGGAAAGAGCAAAGATCGGTAACGCTGTCTATACTTCGAAACTTCTGGATGGGGAAGAACATCTTGGCCCAGATGATCCAAGAGGAGGTGACCCATTTCGTTGACCTGCTGGCCCAGTTACAGGGCGCTCCCACGGACATGAGGATTAACACCGACATGGCCACGTCCAATATCGTCTGCACGTTTTTGTTAGGTCAGAGGTTCGAATACACGGATGCGACATTCCACAAGTTCCTAGGACACATTCACAACGTTATCGTTGATATTAACAGGGCCCAGTTGGTGATCCAGTTTCCTTCTCTCGCTAAGCTGCCCGGTGACTTCTTTCACGCCAGACGCATCGAGAGCAACGGCAAATGTGTCATGGATACGATCTACAAATTTATTGAAGACAAAAGTCGCTAAAGTCGGACGAAGACGCGCCGAATGATTTCATCACGGCTTACCTCCAAGAGCGTGACCGGAAGTTGAAAAGTGGAATAGAGACCAACTTGGATGAGGAAAATCTGGCCAAAAATTTTGCTGATATAATAATCGCTGGCACAGATACTACAACTACAGCCTTGCTATGGTGCATGCTGTACGCGATCAATTTCCAAGAAAAACAAGAGATAATATTCCAGGAAATAGAAAAAGAGATTGGATTAGAAAGACCCCCATCTATACAAGACAGGACAAAACTTGTCAATTTAAACGCTTTCCTGGCAGAGTCGTCTCGTCTGGCAAGTGTATCAGCCCATGGCTTCACACGGCAGTCTTCCACCAACACCACCATCAAGGGCTACACCATCCCCAAGGGCAGCTATATCGTGCCCAATCTCGACTCGGTCATACATGACAAAAAAATCTGGGGCGACGATGCGATGAACTTCAAACCGGAGAGGTTCATCGATGCCGAAGGAAAACTACAAATTCCTGAGCAGCTCGTTCCGTTTTGCATCGGAAGAAGAATTTGTCCCGGGGAAGGATTCGCCAACACGGTCATCTTCTTAGTCATGTCTGCTCTGTTTCAGAGATTCAAACTCTTACCTGCTGACGTCAAGTCTCCACCGCCTTTGAAATATGTTTTCGGCGCAGACGTTAGTCCAGAAAATTTTGATGTTCGCTTCGTAGACAGAAGGGCATTCTGAAAGTAATTGACAAAATTATTTAAGGGAGACACAGGGGACATAATTCACAAATGTTGGGTTTACTCGATATGAACTTTTGTTTCAAATTGTATTAATATAAGCAGGAAAGATATTAAATCTATGATAATAGAACTTGCAATTATTATCCCTTCAAATCTTTATAAGATTATAATTCAATATGTTTCGTACCTTGTGGTATAATACAATTTTAGACTAGTTAGAAAAACTGAAATTAAATTCGACCACCATTGTTTATGTTGTTTCCTCTTAGTTGTAGCTTGATAAATTAAAAAAGATTAAAATCTCGTTAGGGTTCTGTTGTGATAATGTCTGGATCTGAGTGTCTTGCATTAAATTGACTATATCATGGATTAGACCTGCCAGCCGAATTTTTTTTTAAGTTTCGGCTGGCTGACATAATTTTTCGGCTGATAGCCGGCGTAGCCGAATTTGACCATAAATTGAGTAAATTGACATTTGCGGCTGATTTTCGGCTGATTTTTGGCAGATTACGAAATATTTGGCTAAAATTCGGCTGACGCCTAGACAATATTGAATTGATAAAACTTCAGCAATAAAACAATTTTACAATACTTGGGGAAAAGTTTTATTATTTAAAACAACAGAAATAAACAGTTTTATCATCATCATCTTTTTAAGTGAAGTTAGACTGAATCATCATCCGTGCTGAATTCCAACTCGTTGGACATGATACCTTCACTGACTTACGATTGTGTCTATGACTGTCATTGATGGCGTTACTGCTGCTCTCAGAAGAATCTAATATTGATGCACTAAGCTGATCATCTACAAGAAGCAATATACACACTGAAGACATGCCTTCTTTCAGGGTCTTTATCATTTCTTTATCCTCTGCGAATGCTGCATCGTCTTCTATAATTGCGGTCTTGAAATTCTTCATTTTTATTGATGCTGTCGGTAGTATTAAGGTCAATACGTGTGCTGTAAAGTGCTGATAAAAGTCAACCTTCAAAAGCTTTGAAGCCTTAATCATAATTGCAGCACCATCATGGCAGCTAGTATTTTGTGATCAACAGAAAAACTTTTCAAGACAGAGCTGATATGGTCAGCAAGGTCATGTGCAACAAGATTAAGTAAAGCGACAGTTAATATAACGGCGAACGAAATACGGTGGCTAATGAGGCGCGCCGCATATTTTTCGGCGGATTTACGGCGGACGAAAATTCGGCGGCGTAGCCGGCGCGCGGCGCCGGCTGAGGGGTCTATCATGGATATTTGTAGTGGTAAACTCTATACTAGTCAATATTACGTTTTATTCGTAGTGGTAAACTATGGACTAGTCAGCACACAGACATTATTATGTTTGTTTGCAGTGATAGGCTATAAACAATATTATGTTTATTATTTGTAGTGGTACGTTGCGCCACAAAGTAATATTGTTTTAAGTCTAAATTAAACTAAAGTGTTAAAACTTTATCATAAAATGATCCGTTTGTACTCACTGTGTTTTTTTTTTAAAGTAATGGTTTTTGTTTGAATGTTTTAGTGCAACGATTTCGTCTGGGTGGTCTTCGCAGCTACATAAACCCACGGGCATTTGACGTTGGGTTGGTGAACTATTTTATTTTTGAAACAGTTTGTGTTGAGTATTATCAACTTAATGATGCCTAATCGAGTCGCTACATATAGCAGGGTCGTTCGTAGTTTTCAGAGGGGCGTAGGGGTGAGGGGGGGACGTTAAGAGATACTGGGATGTACAAACCAAAAAAGTTCCTGTCTTTGTTTTTAAATCATAATCTTTGATAAGACATTTTCCTGAAAATAGACCATTTCGTAGCGGCTGCTTATTGCTTATCCATAGGAAATGATCTAGCTGGGGGCTAGCAGTATGATAAGAGTCGTCATATAATAATGTGTATCATTTGAAAAAAAATTAAATTACATGTATCCGTTGAAAAAATTCGATTGGTTTTTGAGGATGAGTTAAAAAATTTGCTGAAAAAATCGGTTTAAACCCAACATGTGCATTAAAAATACCAAAAAATCTAAAGCTAACATCACTATTTTTCTTCTATACCACAGTTGCAAAGGCATTAAAAATAAAACAAAACAAAAAACACTAATAGCCCCAGGGTAGATACCATCATGCTGTCCACTGTCCACTGATAAATTATAAAATATGATTTTATGGACAGCAAGTACAAGTACCGAACCCTTCCAGCCCCCCCCCCCCCCACACACACATCTCATGTACAAAATCTTTGTCTACTTATTATTAGCCACTATCATCAAAAATTGTTATCTGATTGCACTATTTTTTGTCCTATATCCACTGACTGTTATCTCTCATGCACTACTTTGTATCCAATATCCACTCACTGATATCTTCTATGCACTACTTTGTATCCAATATCCACTCACAGATATCTTCTATGCACTACTTTGTATCCAATATCCACTCACTGATATCTTCTATGCACTACTTTGCAACCAATATATATATATCCACTCACTGATATCTTCTATGCACTACTTTCCAACCAATATATATATATATATATCCACTCACTGATATCTTCTATGTACTACTTTGTATCCAATATCCTCTCACTGAAATCTTCTTTGCACTATTTTGTATCATACATCCACTTATTGTTATCCACTCTGAAGTTATTTTTAGCCTCTATTCATTCAGCGGCGGAGGTGATAATATTTAGCACTACAAAACAGGTCACTTCCATCTTAGATAAGCGTACTTGTTTATTGGTCACTTTTAACCTCTCAGCGGTCTCTAAATAATAAATATTGGATCTGGTCTGCTGTGGATTAGAGGATACGTATTAAAAATCACAATTATGCTCCGTTCATATCTTAAACGTGAATCAAAACTTTTCCCAATGAAAAGGTGACACATAAATAAACCTTTATTTGAGGAGGGCTCGAAGATGGTTCTTTGAGTGCAAGCTTAATCTACAAGCTGTGAGTAATTGGTTCAAGTCCAATTACGTATGTCTTGATAGTCAGTGCACAGCTGTAGTGAGTATGAAAGAAAGGGCTTGCAAAACCATCTCTTTGATGGTCTATTAAATATAGAACACGCAGGGCTGGACCAATCACCTATTATTCAAGACACAACAAAGTTGACCTACTTAAATGCTGCCATCTTGGAAACACAAAGACTGGCCAGCAGCGTCGTGCCCCACTCTGTCCCCCACACCCGACCAAGAGATGTGAGCGTCAGAGGGTACACCATCCCTAAAGGGTCTTTCATCATGCCCAATCTGGACTCTGTCCGGCACGATGAAAAAATCTGGGGACATGACATCATGAGCTTCAGACCAGAAAGAATTATTCACCAAGACGGGCAGTTAGAAAATTACGATGAACTGATTCCATTTTCCGTGGGGAGGAGGGCGTGTCTCGGAGAGAGTTTGGCCAAAACTGAATTGTTTCTTTATCTGGCCAACATGACGCAATCATTTGAATTTCTTCCTGTTGAGCAAGACCACCCTCCACACATAAAAGACCACGTTGGCATTACTGTCAGCCCAGATCCCTACCAAGGAAAACAATTGCACGTGTAATAAGTTACAGGACTGGTTGGTGTAAATCGATATCGGACAAAATATCAATCAGCAATAGACAATTTACTTCTATTGTAAAAACATTTATTTGTAAACTAAAATATTGAACTATTTATAATGCTCCTTTTGGATAACTAATTACTTATCTTTAATTTACTAGAAATTAGAAAAAAAAATTATCCATCTATATGGATGAATGATAATTTATCATATAATGTCTTTGATTGGTTTACAGTTTTATTTATTTTACTTATTAAAGTAAATTTTCAAATAATATAAATTGTATTAGTAGTAGGTAATAATTATATTTTATTCAAGACATAATAAATGACTAGTCAAGCAAATGACATAAGCTGCATTATTCATCGTGCCGGATCCTGCAGTTTGAGGTTTTCAAGTTGAAGCAAAAATCCTTCATCTATTAATTTGTTTATATCAAAAAAATTCTTTTTAGTTTTTTTAAATATTTTTATATCATTATACAATGTTATAATCAGTTTAGGCTAGAGAATTTACAGTTGGCACAGAGATGGTTTTAATTATCTGGCCACTTAGTTTAGCGGAAGTGGGATAAACAGACGATAATTAAGAGACGATAGATTTGGTAGACAAGTAGACGGACTTGATTATTCATCTCACATCATTTTATACCATGTATGTACTTCCATAGATTGAATAAATAAATATTTATATGTTTGATACATAGAGGTCTACTCAGTGATTTATACATGTAGTTCGTCTTTTAGATATATAATAATATACACACTCAAGTCAAGTTAGTTAAATCATATACTCTGAAGAGACTGAAATATATTTACACCTACCAAGAAACAGAAGTACCACGAAAATAATATATATATTATACATACAATTGATCTACTAATCTACACACAAAAACTAACTATGACATACAAAGATCATACAAAATATCATACAGATTTCATACAAATATTTTACAAAGATCTTATCAACTATCATAACAATTTTGTTGCAGTTTGGAATTGAACAACTTAAAAAAACTAAGAATCTCTTTCTAATTTTAACACATTAAGTTTATAGACGCCGACACTTAATCATTTTAAATGAATTTTTATATACACACAACGATCAGTTAGCTCTATTAAAACCAGAAACTGAAGAAATGGAGTACTATCCCTTTTCCATTGGCTGTTTTATTATTGTAAGATCCTGTTAAGATGAGTAGTTTATATGAATATGTAGGCCCCCCCCCCCCCACCATCGGAGTAAATAGTTGACTGGAGTTGCCGGGGCTTGAACTATTTACCTACAGCACGCCCACCACAGGGCTGCCGAGTCCTCTGGCTAGAAAGTGACCACTGACCAGGCTATGTTATCATCATCTCCTGCCTCTATAAAAACCGTTACCTGTATTTAACTCAGTGTAACGAATGTGTATTGTTATTTGATTTCTTCAGACCCCGATCAGATCCTCCAGCTATTCTGTTTATACTTACATAAGTCTGTATTTGTGTCAATTACACACACACACACACACGAATATATATATATATATATAAAATATATATATATATATTAACCGGGTTACACGGGCATAACAAAAGGTATGACCCCTGTATACAAAATATATGTTATATTTACCAACATTAAAGCCAACTGTTGAACAGGTCAAGTACACATGGGTCTCATCAAGCCTGTTCATTTCAAACTTTTTTTTTCCCATTGACGTAGAGTAAACATCACGTGACAACATGCATAACAGAGACCAAAGTTGAACGGTAGAGCAAGACTTCGAATCGCTCGGGTGCAAACATGTTTTTTTTTTAAATTTGCATACACTGTGTAACTCCGCGGTGTTCTCAACCGGGTCATCTTGACTCTTGTGTGTGTGTGTGTGTGTGTGTGTGTGTGTGTGAAGTCGACTTAAGTATGAGACGGGGGTTCTGGAAAGATAATGCAGGGGTACGCGGCGACAAAAATTTTTTTATTTAAAAACAAGCGAGAGTTTGAAGAAGGGCGCCCTCTGGCTGCGTGACTCATCACCAAACCACGTGACCCAAGTATCGCATTAGAAAAAAAAATAAACAAATTCCATAATGAAATAAGTACATTTATTCGCGAACTTACGTATGAAGGGTTCGAGCTAAATGACTTTCGCACTATTCGGGGTACAGTCGCGAAAAGGTTTGAGAACCACGAACGTAACTACCATAGATGTTTTTTTTTTTTGCATAAGCGGGCCTGCTAAGATATTTTTATGTTTATTAACATCAGCCTTTGATAAGTCGAACACAACTGAACGTCCAGAAAGAACCGCCGATATGCGGCTCTCGATCGGGGGCACTTTTTTTGTTTGTCGCGATGAGTTGACTCCCCATGTCGATTGGCTTCTTTGCCCACGGTGCTTAAAGACTCGTAAGGCTTTTAACGCTTTCCTTGACTTTCATTGCACGAATGTACTCAAAACTGTGAGCGACTTATTTTCCCGGAAGACAAGGAAAGCACGTTCGTAGTGCCAGGAGCGGAGTTGAAGGCTTGACGGGGGGGGGAGTGGAAGTTAGTGAAATGACCCCCACAGGCCCCCGCATCTGAAGGTGCCCTCACGCTCAAAGAACTTTTCTTTTTTTTTTTGCTATCTTACTGTATCTAGACTAAATGCTTGTTCCAGCCAGCCCAAGACCACGGACATGACAAGGTCACTACGTACTGCTAAGGACGCCTGGGTGTAGCATACAGTTGGCTTGTGTTGTACACAGCTGGCACGTATTGTACACAGCTGACACGTTGTACACAGCTGGCATGCTTTGCACGCAGTTGGCATGTGTTGTACACAGTTGGCGTGTGTTGTACATAATTGGCGTGTGTTGTACACAGCTGGCACGTGTTGTACACAGCTGACACGTGTTGTACACAGCTGGCACGTGTTGTACACAGGCTACATGTGTTGTACACAGTTGGCATGTGTTGTACAACAAGGTCAAGGCGTGTGTTACATATTGTACTTTATGATACAACATAAGTATCATGCTTGTAGAACAGCAGCCAGAAAATCTTAGGACACAACTTTTGGTATCGTCTCGAAAAAATAAAAAAAAAATAAAACAACCAAACGTCCAGCCTTGTTGTAGGTCAACAAATAAATCACCGTGAAAACATGAAAGAGGGCAGGTTGAGCCATGGTTCAGGGCCCCCTATGCAAACGTTCCGGTGCCCAACATCTTGCGGCGGTCCTGAAGTACCGAGACAGAAAATGGCTGCATTTACGTTGATGTCAAAGAAAAACATTTGAAGATGGAATGAGAATTGCTTTCAATCGAACTATTCACTTTTATTACTACATTTTTTTGTTTTTTGGAAAGGAGGAGAGAGTAGTCTAGGATGGGTGGTATTATGGAACAACATTTTACCTGGTTGTTCGACTAATTACAATAATGAATTTTTACAGCTACAGCTAGGCTGACTCATAATGACATCAGCAGCAAACTGAATACCATAATATCGATAATAACAGCTGTGTTCTTGAAATGAACTCTTAGTATTAAGTGATACAAAGTGTTGTGGAAAATTGTGTCAAACTTGAACTATGGATAAAGTTCAGATAATATTACGGATGTGATGATTTCATTGTGCTACATATATTTTTTAAAATTGTGATAATTTAGTTTGACACGTGACATTTCTCGACCGTATAACTATGTCGTGGGAAATTCTGAAAATCTTTTTGAATTAACGGACTTTCACTGATGTAATGTTGATATTTTTACACAGGTATTTCTTTACAGTTATATAGCTATTGTTGTTATTTTGTTGCTGTTACCTTTTATCTCCATTACAGCGATCACTACAATTCTTAACCTAAAACCTTTCCTAGAAATTATCCAAATATCTTAACATAAAAATAAATAATTTATAATGGCTAGTCAGTTATCCTTTTAGAGTAGAAAAAAAAATATAGTAACAGGTACTGTACACCGCTAAGTTCAACATTTGTGTCATTCATATCATATCTCTTAGTTAACTTTCAAACGCAGTGTTTTTTAATTCTAAATAATTCAGAATAATGACGTAATCAGTACTCTCTAATCAAGATATTCCTTAGTTAGGTTTAAATCAATATTTATTTCCCCTTTTCTGTAATGTATTGAGTTAAGTTACGTCATGAGCTAGCTAGCTGTAAAAAAAATTGTAAATAAACACGGCGGGTTTCCATTTGTATTAAACAAAGCCCGTATTTCTTTGCAGAATTTAGATATACAATAGCTGTAGTACTTTTTTTTTTCCTTAAGCGAGAACATTGTGACTTTTTCAGGTCCTGGTGAAAGTACCCTAGTCCTCCAATCTTTAAATGATACTGGTCCGTATCGCTCCACCCATTCTACCGCACGATGTCAATCATCCTTAGTCAACTGCCCCGACAAGAATTAGGTGGGCGTAGAATAGTGGGGGGTGGGGGGGGGGGAATGTTAGGACAACAAAGTCTGAGCTTCTTCCCCAGTAGCACTATGTTGTCTGTCAGTGGCCATAGGTCAGAAGTCATACCTTCGTCCAGCTCCTGGGCACATCGTCGCAATTGATCTGTGATCTGCTGACCACAGCTCTCGTTGATCCTTTAAGCGGTTGAAAATGATATAGGGGATAAGTGTAACATGATATAGGGGATAAGTGTAACATGATATAGGGGATAAGTGGAACATGATATAGGGGATAAGTGGAACATGATATAGGGGATAAGTGGAACATGATATTGGGGGTAGGTGTGGTATTGGAAGGACTGTAATCTTAATACTATCATTGGACATCCAAGTCTGACAGAGTTTCTTCCCCCCCCCCACGTCCAGTAGCACTTTGTTATTGGTTCAGTGACCATAGGTAAGAAATCGCACCTTTATCCACGTCGCAACGATTTGTGATCTGCTGACCACAGCTCTTGTTTACCCTTTAGGGGGTGGGGATGAGGGGGAACTTGATATAAGGGGGGGTAGGTCTGGTATTGGAGGGACTGTGACCCTAACAATGTCTTTAAACTTGTTCAGGGAACACTCTCTACATTTACTATACTACCATCTACAGCTGTTATCGTGTGACTAATACAGGAAACTATCGGGGGACTTTCATCCCATAACGCATCACATAACCTTCAACTGGTCCTCTGACCAGTGTTCGGGGATGGTCATCTATAAAGATAAATATCATTAAGTTTGTGTTACATATTTTTTAAAATATCATAATTCAATGAAAACTAAACAAAAAAAAACATACACACACACACACACACACACACACACATATATATATATATATATACATACCTATACATTCATACCTATAAATACATAGCTACAAACACTGTCAATCGTTTCTCAAACGATGAAAGAAATGATGGTACAGTTACTAGTCTATTAATGATGGTCAAGTTACAAGTCTATCAATACAAGTCCATCAATGATGGTAAAGTTAAAAATACATCAATGATGGTAAAGTTACAAGTCTATCAATAGAAGCCCATCAATGATTGTAAAGTTACAAGTCCATCAATAATGGTAAAGTTACAAGTCTATCAATGATGGTAAAGTTACAAGTCCATCAATGATGGTAAAGTTACAAGTCTATCAATCAGAAGCCGAAAGCTAAAACATGTTTTAGTTTAATCTTCCTTTCTCTACTTGCAATATTTCGCCACTATCTTTTTTCATTTCACGATCCCTCACTTCTAAATTTGGTCCCTTCCCCCAGAACTCTAGGGTAGGGCCAACTTTTTATTTGGCGCTGGTCACGGTGGGGCTCTTAAATTTGACAGAGGGGGGCAGGACCAGGATAAGATGGAACACGTGTTTTTAAGAAATAAATATATTTTAATGAGAAGGTCGCGGGCAGGATTAAACAGCTAGACAGGTCAAAAGTGGCACGCGGGCATTAGTTCGCCCATATCTGCCATAAAATGTTTTAAAATTGTTCTAGCTGCGCATTTTGATTCAGCACGATCCATATAACAAATACGTGTTTACTTTGACTTCCAGGCGCACTTTTGTCAAGTAATTCTACAGAAATCCTTGTAAAGCTGCAGTCTATGTTTACCTTGCTCAGTGGGTCTCAGTCCATGGTTATCTGGGTCAGTGTGTATAAGCCTATGGTCTAATAAACATTAAAAGAAACAGTTGCGAGACTCTAGAAAGGTCATTGAAAAGTGACTTCATCCTTATTCCTTCCCCATATTGCTGAAAGCTTACTTTGTAACATTTCTTCCCTCTATAGCTGAAACGTAATTGGCTTCATCCTTTATTCTTCCCTCTATAGCTGAAATGTAATTGGCTTCATCCTTTATTCTTCTCTCTATAGCTAAATGTAAGTGGCGTCATCCTTTATTTTCCCTATATGGCTGAAATGTAAGTGGCTTCATCCTTTATTTTTCCCTATATGGCTAAACTTGTACAAAGTTCACTAAACTCATGTTTCGCGTTCAATTTTTTTAAAACAGGGCCTACTTTCAAATCTTCCTACAACAGGTCTTCTTAGTAAATATTTATAAATAAAAATCAGCAGTAAAAAAAAGTTTTGCTAAATACATAACAATTAAACTTTTCATTGGAACAGTTTGAATCTTATAAATAAAATAATAGCGAGTCGGTTTCTGCGTTAAATCGAAAGTAAAGATTTAATACAACAGTATTCCAGTTTAAAATACAATCATGAAAAAATCGGATCTGCCCGAAACCCAAAAATAACCTAGATTACCGATCAAGCCTAATGGGATATTACTCTATGCAAAGGTTTTGCAGGGTACAGCTAGTATGAAATAAGTATAATTAATTACAGAGCCCAGGGCTGCCCACTTTAAACAGTACCTAGATAGTTCAGGACTGTCCCACTTTAAACAGTACCTAGATAGTTCAGGACTGTCCCACTTTAAGCAGTACCTAGAAAGTTCAGGACTGTCCCACTTTAAGCAGTACCTAGATAGTTCAGGACTGTCCCACTTTAAGCAGTACCTAGATAGTTCAGGACTGTCCCACTTTAAGCACTTTAAAAAAAGTTCAGTTTAAAAGGTACACGAGTTGTACAATAAAACAAAATTGTAGAGTGAACCAGGCACAAAAATCAATAAAATGAAATGTTATAGAACCACCGTAGCATAGAATTACATTGCGGATGTAGCAGTTTATTTGTGTGCTTAACATTAATACATTTCAATTTTTTGTGTGACACCTTTTTTATCCATCTCAAGCTGTTTATCTGTGTAATCGAGAACACGTATGTTTCAATTTCACACGTGAACGGTGGTTATCGTATTACTTACTGCCAGAGATGGTAATGCTCTGTGTTGAAATATATCCTCATATTTACATGACTATTTAGTTTCGTAGATTTTATGTATATGAGAGTCATCAGTCTATCTAATTTGCATGTAATCAAATCTCTTTTATATCTCTCTTTCCTT
>JAGDYQ010000060.1:2271693-2286281 GCA_021962125.1 Bulinus truncatus | reverse complement strand
TAAGGCATAAGATGGCCCTGCACACAAGTCTGACATAACCACAACACACAAGTCTGACATAACACAGCACACAAGTCTAATTTCTATTCTGCGACTACACGAGTCTAGAAATAGTTTTGATATCAAGCTATTTTTATCGTTATAATTTATAGCCGGAGTGTTTCGCACTATATGCAGTGAAAAAAGTTTTGAAATCCTATCTTAATTCAAACCTAGCTTGTCATCTTGTTGTTTTAAATTATAAAGCGACTTTGTACTTTATGAAATAGGAAACTGTTGATGGTGCGTTATTTTGGGAAAGTATATATCACTATATATAAGAACAGCATGTAAGAAATTAAGAAAGAAGCCTAATTGACCGTGCGCGCGGATGCTGTATCGTGCCACATTAACTTGCCTCCGTGCTGCAAAATGACATAATGAAGTAGTTATTTGTTTACTTTTCAGTGCATTTTTATAAAAGCTTATTTTTAATGCTTCGTTTTGTTTTTAACATTGAGAGAATTAATTACTGTTTAAACAGATAATCCTAAGTTGACGGGTAAAATGTAATTTGTGACTATTAAATGTAGATCATTTCTGCACATGAGGTCGGTGCATAAATTGGCACCTACATCTTTACTTAATGGTGTTTGGTTTGGTTTAATTTGTTGGTTGGTTAGTTGGTTTGGTTGGTCTGATTGGTTGGTTTGTTTGGTTTGGTTTGGTTAGCGTTGACGGGCAAAACGTAGTTTGCGAAGGGGTTGGTTTGTTGGTATGGTTGGTTTTATTGGTTGGTTCGGTTGGTTTGGTTGGTTTGATTAGCTGGTTTGGTTGATTGTTTGGTTTGTTTTGTTTTATTGGTTGGTTTGGTTGGTTTGATTAGCTGGTTTGGTTGGTTGTTTGGTTTGTTTCGTTTTATTGTTTGGTTCGGTTGATTAGTTTAGTTTGGTTGGGTGATTTGGTTGGTTTGATTGGTTGGTTAGGTTGGTTGGTTTGTTTGGTTGGTTAGCGTTGACGGGTAAAACGTAATTTGCGAAGGGTTTGGTTTGGTTGGTTTGATTGGTTGGTTTGATTGGTTGGTTTGTTTGGTTGGTTTGATTGGCTGGTTTGGTTGTTTGGTTTGGTTGGGTTGATTTGGTTGGTTAGCGTTGAGGGATAAAACGTAAATTGTGACGCATGAAATGTAGGTCATTCTTGCAAATTAGTTAGGTGGCATAAATTAGCACCCATATCTTTACCTAATGGTGTGTTAGAAATGTTTCAAGTGTCACGTTTGAACTCCCCGACTTACCGGGCAAGCCGGGTACACTGCTAGTTATAATATTTAGTCGGCATTTTCTACGGAAAGCATGCCTCTGGCTCCAGACAAAGAGGTCACCCGAAAGAAAAGGTTCAGAGATAACCTAAAGCAGGGTTGATAACAATACTCTTAAATTGTATCGTCAATACCAATACCAATACTTCATGAAAAGAGTATCCCCAATACCAATACAAATACTCAAGTAAAAAGTATTGCCAAAATCGATACCAATACAATATCAATACTTTTGAGAACAAAAAAATATTATTATTTAAAATATAAAGAGTGCAAGTTTTTTTAAAGTTTTTATAGACCTGACAGATCGATAAAAAAAGAAATAAAAATTTCTTTTCTGTCGTTCATTGAAACATTGAACAAATAGTTGATAGAAAAAAAGTAAACGAATGAAAGAATATAATAATAACATTTATAGATATCGGCGCGCAAAGCAAAACTTCAAAAAGAAAATTAAAATTTAATTTTTCCTTCAACTCGCCGACAGTGGTTGTATTGGCGGGAAAGTGGGTGGTGTTAATATTGTTAGGGTTGATGGCTATGATTACTAGTAGTGATTGAATTTATGTAGATTACTTTTAAAACAAGATATTAAAATCGCTATTGTTTTTCGGTAAAAAAAATAATTCTGAATTGTATGAACATTACTATTGTGATATTTTGATTTTTATTCAAAACTGATAAACATACAAATAGTGGGGTTATTCTATTGGGTTTATGAATTATAATATTATTTTTTATTTTGAATATTTTAAGATACAAAGTAATTTTTTTTGTTAGAGTTTGTTACAATACATTCTTAAAATACCGATAGAAAAGTATCGGTATCGAGTATCGAAAATTTTTTTGTTAAAATGTATCGGCGATACACAAATCAATGCTTGATACAAAAGGATCGGCAAGATAACCACCGCCACTGTCTAACAGGCAAGAGGTAGACGGCACTAGGCATCCACGGTTTCTGCCTCGACCACTAAATAACCCTACCCCACTGGTCGTCTCTGTGATTCTGCGTAGTAGCTTAATAACAGATAGGCCTACACTGATAACTTGCTCAGAAAAAAAATACCATTCTCAATTTACGAGAGCCTACTGAAGAAGAAGATGAAGGGATATTTAAAAAGGAAACTTCCATAGAGTTAGGATCGCCGTGGTCCGTGGTCTCAAATAGAGTGAGTTAGATCGATATATGATCCGTGGTCTCAAAATGAGTGAGTTAGAAATCATCATTTGAAATTAATTCGCGAAAACATGATATTGATATTTCGTGTTTATAAACACAGCGTTATGATGTCAACAGTTTATTGACAGAAAGCTTGATCATTTAATTTTACTTTGTTTAGACCCGAGGCTCGTTGCTCCTGACGTTAATTGACACAGTTGTTCCTTTCATAGCACTGGAGGCTATCCGCTGACATTACTATCACTAGTCTAATGGCTAAATTTGTTTCAATAGGGATATGGTACTTTAAGATGTTAAATATGATCTTTAAACAGGACACACTCCCTTCATCCACCACCCACATAATTACTGCTGAGTAACTTGAAAAGAACAGATCTGCAGGTAGGGTTGGTGTACTTGAGTTTCAAAATATCAGTTTATAATACTAGCTGTTGATTGATCAGTTTGTAACACCAGCTGATTGATCAGTTTATAATACTAGCTGTTGATTGATCAGTTTGTTTGTTTTTCTTAAGTTTGACACAGCCAGAAAATATAAAATAAGGAACTAGCAGCTTACACGTTCTCAATACACAGAGAAACAATATTTTGATGTATGATGCCAGGTGGATGGCCACAGAGAAACAATATTTTGATGTATGATGCCAGGTGGATGGCCACAGAGAAACAATATTTTGATGTATGATGCCAGGTGGATGGCCGCAGAGAAACAATATTTTGATGTATGATGCCAGGTGGATGACCGCAGAGCATAAGCTAGCTGTTGAGCGACCTGTACGAGTTACAGTGTTCGACACCCTCCTATCTATTCGAAAAGTGTCAAAATATTTAATAGCTTATTTTTCGGCGACCCATCCTAGTTTGGCGAATAGTACGGCCGCTCAACCCGCACAACTGCACAACCCGCAGAACTGCACAACCCTTCCTACGCTACTGCTACAGAAAAACAGCTATATGATTTACTCAATTCTACTGATGTTATTTCGTTTGTATGATTAAAAAAAACAGTAAAGAAACTTTTTAGAGCATTTTTTTTCTATTGTCCCCGTTTTGTCTGTCTGTCTGTCTGTCCGTCTGTCCGTCATCACCCTAGATCTCAACAACCATAAGTCCTAGACCCATGATGTATATATCATTTTGTAGGTCTTGGCCTGCCAAGAAATTACTTTTTTCCATTTCGCGATCTGACCTCTCAAGGCCGTAAAAGGGGGCTTAGTACCGTTTTTTGCTATATAAGCTATATTAATAAAGAGCGCCTATATCTCAACAACCATAAGTCCTAGATCCATGATGTGTATATCATTTTGTAGGTCTTGGCCTGCCAAGTGTACATCACAAGTCCATTTTGCGATAGGACCTCTGAGGGCCGGGCTTCAGGGCTCCTAAGGGGCTTATATTTTATATATACACCTTGTACGTTCAATAACCCATTCGTTTGGTGCGAAATACTGCAGCACGTAGTTTCACCAAGATTTATTAAGAAACTCATCAAATGAAATAGTAAGCTTGTGTTCTGAGTTTAATTGAAAGTATCAGAGCTATGCAACAATTGACGGAGTTTTCGGACGATTAAGTGACTATAATTTCGAATGTTTTCAATTATGAGTCCTATTTCAGTAACCACAAACCACTTGTAGTTAGATTTAAAAGAAAATAATTTTTTTTCAAATATAAAGAAACGTCTTTATAATATTTTTTTACAGATATATGCATTACACAATTGAATTTATAAACATTTCCAAAATTTACAAATATTTACTGAAAGTAACATACGTACTGATACATAACAAGAAAATGCGCTAACACGTCCTGTGTCAAAATGGAACAAGCTTAATTGCTTGTTTTTAATAAAAAATATTGTGACACGCATATGGCTGGTATATATCAATTAATTACTTTGGAACTATTTTTAGATATTAACAATTTTAAAAGCACAAATTAAACTTTGAAATTGTCTATCAACACTAATATGTGTATCAGTCTGCTGTACTGTTAGATATTCCTGTTGACAGAGCGCTCATTCAGCAATCTTAAATTGGTTCTATATGTTTTAAGATGTGCAATGGCTCAATAATTTATTGTGGACAAGGTAAGTCTGATTTGACTTAGTAAAACAAACAAACAAAAAATATTTGGATCATTCATTTTAGCCATAATATTTCTACATCTAACTATAAAATCTTATAATATAATCTTAGATATAGATATATTTGGATCATTCATTTTAGCCATAATATTTCTACATCTAACTATAAAATCTTATAATATAATCTTAGATATAGATATATTTGGATCATTCATTTTAGCCATAATATTTCTACATCTAACTATAAAATCTTATAATATAATCTTAGATATAGATATATTTAGATCATTCATTTTAGCCATAATATTTCTAAATCTAACTATAAAATATTATAATATAATCTTAGATATAGATATATTTGGATCATTCATTTTAGCCATAATATTTCTAAATCTAACTATAAAATCTTATAATATAATCTTAGATATAGATATATTCGGATCATTCATTTTAGCCATAATATTTCTAAATCTAACTATAAAATCTTATAATATAATCTTAGATATAGATATATTTGGATCGTTCATTTTAGCCATAATATTTCTACATCTAACTATAAAATCTTATAATATAATCTTAGATATAGATATATTTGGATCGTTCATTTTAGCCATAATATTTCTACATCTAACTATAAAATCTTATAATTTAATCTTAGATATAGCTATATTTGGATCGTTCATTTTAGCCATAATATTTTTACATCTAACTATAAAATTTTATAATATAATCTTAGATATAGATATATTTGGATCGTTCATTTTAGCCATAATATTTCTACATCTAACTATAAAATATTATAATATAATCTTAGATATAGATATATTTGGATCCCTAATGACAAAGTATTTATCGTAATCCCTGTGTTCACGGATTTGATGGAAGAAAGCAGTGGGACCATTAGCTGTTGCCTAGTTTTCCCATTGGGGCCATATATTAGCTGTTGCCTAGTTTTCCCATTGGGACCATATATTAGCTGTTGCCTAGTTTTCCCATTGGGACCATATATAAGCTGTTGCCTAGTTTTCCCATTGGAACCATATATTAGCTGTTGCCTAGTTTTCCCATTGGGACCATATATTAGCTGTTGCCTAGTTTTCCCATTGGGACCATATATTAGCGGTTGTTAGTTTTCCCATTGGGACCATTAGCGGTTGCCTAGTTTTCCCTTCCTTTATAACTACCCTGGTTACAACAACATTCCGTAGACTTCTCAGCATGGGAATGAAGGCAGAAGGGTCGATTCCCAAGGATCCAGACCCCATTATAGACTCGCCTTACCCATACATAATGACGCTCCTGAAGTGTCTGTGAACAAATGATTGCCTAGATTTAGAAATTTGGCTGCATAAGTTTGGTGTAAAGTATCTAGTTGAATATATCAATGACGTAATTCCTTACAAAAGGCTGTTAAAATAAATATGTTTTAAATAAAAAGTATAAAATATGATTTAAAACTAAAATTGATATCGAATGCTTCAACCAAATGATACATTTGATTGACAAATGGAAAATAGTTTTTGTTTTATCATATTCCTACAAGCCAGATTATATTAATAGCTATTTAACATTCCAGCATTTATTATTATATTGACACAATGGACAAGAAAAGTCGGACAAAGTTGTCGTTCTTTATTCACCTCTGACTCAGCTCAATGTCTACACATCTACCAGGATTCACGGGATAGACACACAGACCAGGATGTAGACATACGTCTGAACATACACACATTATACGTCGGTGATACCTTCAAACTTCATGAGTAGGTGGAGGACAGTCTTTAACCAAACTTAATGATTTAATGTATTACATTTGTCGCGTGACCTACTAAAGGAAAAATTGAGCTACGTGTATGTTTGTTTTCATATTTAACAAGTATAGAATAGTATGCCCACTTGAGTTGTAGTGGAATAAAAATACTTCTATGGACCACTTCAACAACAGGGGTGTATTCTCAGCCGTTTTGTGGATGGGAAACTAAGAGATCACCTAAGCCCCCCCCCCCCCCATCGCCAATCTAAATTCCTATGAAATCTAATGTAATGTGTGTGACTAGAATCTCGCTCTGTGGGTGATAGTACCCGTTGTATCTGGGGAGTCCGTTGGAAGAACGGGCTTAGTCATAAAATACTACAATGGAGGAACATTAATTTTCAAAACGACACAATGCTCTAATATCCAACATTTTACATTTTTCAAATTGCTCTTATATTATTATTAAGTAGAAGGCTAGAAAATGGTTCCAGTAAGGTTTGAGATAAGTAACTCGAGTTGTCTCATAGAGTTGTCTCATAGAGAGCGATATGCAGGGGATGACATGCCTATAAGTTACATAGTATGTAGTTTGTAGTCTACATAGATAGTGTGTAGTCTACATAGATAGTGTGTAGTCTACATAGATAGTGTGTAGTCTACATAGATAGTATGTATTCTGCATAGATAGTGTATACTCTACATAGATAGTTTGTAGTCTGCATAGATAGTGTGTAGTCTACATAGATAGTGTGCAGTCTGCATAGATAGTATGTAGTCTGCATAGATAGTGTGTAGTCTGCATAGATAGTGTGTGTAGTCTGCATAGATAGTTTGTAGTCTACATAGATAGTTTGTAGTCTATTTAGTGTGTAGTCTACATAGATAGTGTGTAGTCTACATAGATAGTGCGTAGTCTACATAGAAAGTTTGTAGTCTACATAGATAGTGTGTAGAGTACTAAATGCAAAATGTGTATTTTCTAAAAAAAAATACATCAGAAGCAAACAGGAAGCAGCAAAAGTTTGTTTCAGTGCCACTCATATCATGTGATATACTACAATAAAAAAAAAACATTTAAAAAACATAGGTCTACCTTTTTTTGAACTTGCAATCAATAAATGAGAATATAAAAGTCTTGGAGTTTTGAAATTAATGTATTCCTCATTATTAGTGACGAAATAGTTACACAAACAAGATAAGTAGGGCTCTGTTGAAGAAGGCCGATAGTTTTACACACTGTTAACGCATTCTGCTAAGTCTTCAAATGTTTTAATGTTTATTTAAAGATCTTTGGAAATTACCAAAATTCTCGTGACTGGTTTGACGCGTACAGAGACCAGTGTATGTATGTACGTTCTATAAAGACAGCTGGATAGTTAGGGACGAAAAAATTCAGAAATAAATATATATATATATATATATATATATATATATATATATATATATATATATATATATATATATATATATATATATATATATATATATATTTGTTTTTACTTGTCAAAAGTAAACATCGGAATCTTGTCGACAACCATCTGTAATTAATGACTATAGAAACTTTCAAATTTTTAAAACCACAATGACATTCATACTCATAGACATTATCGTGTTAGAAAATAAATATTTAAACAATAGACTAAAGCAAACTATGAACAAACTTGGGGTTGGTTTGATTAGAGAATACATGTCACGCGATTTTATACACTGGATTCAGCATTGTGAAGATGTCACCATATATGGGAGTCAACTGCGGCATGTTCATTTTGTACTGACAACTTATGATGACTGATGTACAGCCGTCGTACGGCATGTGATGACTGATGTACAGCCGTCGTGCGGCATGTGATGACTGATGTAAAGGCGTCTTGTGGCATGTGATGACTGATGTAAAGGCGTCTTGTGGCATGTGATGACTGATGCAAAGTCGTCATGTGGCATGTGATGACTGATGTAAAGGCGTCTTGTGGCATGTGATGACTGATGTAAAGGCGTCTTGTGGCATGTGATGACTGATGCAAAGTCGTCGTGTGGCATGTGATGACTGATGTAAAGTCGTCGTGTGGCATGTGATGACTGATGTAAAGTCGTCATGTGGTAAGTGATGACTGATGTAAAGTCGTCGTGTGGCATGTGATGACCTATTTAAAGTCGTCGTGTGTCATTGATGACTGGTGTAAAGTCGTCGTGTGGCATGTAATGACTGATGTAAAGTAGTCATGTGGTAAGTGATGACTGATGTAATGTCGTCGTGTGGCATGTGATGACTGATTTAAAGTCGTCGTGTGGCATGTGATGACTGATGTCAACCGTCGTGTGGCATATGATGACTGATGTAAAGGCGTCTTGTGGCATGTGATGACTGATGTAAAGTCGTCGTGTGGCATGTGATGACATGCAAAGTCGTCGTGTGGCATGTGATGACTGATGTAAAGTCGTCATGCGGTAAGTGATGACTGATGTAAAGTCGTCGTGTGGCATGTGATGACTGGTGTAAAGTCGTCATGTGGTAAGTGATGACTGATGTAAAGGCGTCTTGTGGCATGTGTTGACTGGTGTAAAGTCGTCTTGTGGCATGTGATGACTGGTGTAAAGTCGTCGTGTGGCATGTGATGACTGATGTCAACCGTCGTGTGGCATATGATGACTGATGTAAAGGCGTCTTGTGGCAGATGATGACTGATGTAAAGTCGTCGTGTGGCATGTGATGAATGATGTAAAGTCTTCATGTGGTAAGTGATGACTGATGTAAAGTCGTCGTGTGTCATGTGATGACTGATGTCAACCGTCGTGTAGCATGTGATTACTGATGTCAACCGTCGTGTGGCATGTGATGACTGATGTAAAGTCGTCGTGTGGCATGTAATGACTGATGTAAAGTAGTCATGTGGTAAGTGATGACTGATGTAAAGTCGTCGTGTGGCATGTGTTGACTGGTGTAAAGTCGTCGTGTGGCATGTGATGACTGATGTCAACCGTCGTGTGACATCTGATGACTGATGTAAAGGCGTCTTGTGGCATGTGATGACTGATGTAAAGTCGTCGTGTGGCATGTGATGACTGATGCAAAGTCGTCGTGTGGCATGTGATGACTGATGTAAAGTCGTCATGTGGTAAGTGATGACTGATGTAAAGTCGTCGTGTGGCATGTGATGACTGATGTAAAGTCGTCGTGTGGCATGTGATGACATGCAAAGTCGTCGTGTGGCATGTGATGACTGATGTAAAGTCGTCATGTGGTAAGTGATGACTGATGTAAAGTCGTCGTGTGGCATGTGTTTACTGGTGTAAAGTCGTCGTGTGGCATGTGATGACCGGTGTAAAGTCGTCATGTGGTAAGTGATGACTGATGTAAAGTCGTCGTGTGGCATGTGTTGACTGGTGTAAAGTCGTATTGTGGCATGTGATGACTGGTGTAAAGTCGTCGTGTGGCATGTGATGACTGATGTCAACCGTCGTGTGGCATATGATGACTGATGTAAAGGCGTCTTGTGGCAGATGATGACTGATGTAAAGTCGTCGTGTGGCATGTGATGACTGATGTAAAGTCGTCATGTGGTAAGTGATGACTGATGTAAAGTCGTCGTGTGTCATGTGATGACTGATGTCAACCGTCGTGTAGCATGTGATGACTGTTGTCAACCGTCGTGTGGCATGTGATGACTGATGTAAAGTCGTCGTGTGGCATGTAATGACTGATGTAAAGTAGTCATGTGGTAAGTGATGACTGATGTAATGTCGTCGTGTGGCATGTGATGAATGATTTAAAGTCGTCGTGTGGCATGTGATGACTGATGTCAACCGTCGTGTGGCATATGATGACTGATGTAAAGTCGTCTTGTGGCATGTGATGACTGGTGTAAAGTCGTCGTGTGGCATGTAATGACTGATGTAAAGTAGTCATGTGTAAAGTGATGACTGATGTAATGTCGTCGTGTGGCATGTGATGACTGATTTAAAGTCGTCGTGTGGCATGTGATGACTGATGTCAACCGTCGTGTGGCATATGATGACTGATGTAAAGGCGTCTTGTGGCATGTGTTGACTGATGTAAAGTCGTCTTGTGGCATGTGATGACTGGTGTAAAGTCGTCGTGTGGCATGTGTTGACTGGTGCAAAGTCGTCGTGTGGCATGAGATGACTGATACCAACCGTCGTGTGACATCTGATGACTGATGTAAAGGCGTCTTGTGGCATGTGATGACTGATGTAAAGTCGTCGTGTGGCATGTGATGACTGATGCAAAGTCGTCGTGTGGCATGTGATGACTGATGTAAAGTCGTCATGTGGTAAGTGATGACTGATGTAAAGTCGTCGTGTGGCATGTGATGACTGATGTAAAGTCGTCGTGTGGCATGTGATGACATGCAAAGTCGTCGTGTGGCATGTGATGACTGATGTAAAGTCGTCATGTGGTAAGTGATGACTGATGTAAAGTCGTCGTGTGGCATGTGTTTACTGGTGTAAAGTCGTCGTGTGGCATGTGATGACCGGTGTAAAGTCGTCATGTGGTAAGTGATGACTGATGTAAAGTCGTCGTGTGGCATGTGTTGACTGGTGTAAAGTCGTATTGTGGCATGTGATGACTGGTGTAAAGTCGTCGTGTGGGTATGTGATGACTGATGTCAACCGTCGTGTGGCATGATGGGCGATGACCTGATGTAAAGGCGTCTTGTGGCAGATGATGACTGATGTAAAGTCGTCGGTGGTATGTGATGACCGATGTAAAGTCGTCATGTGGTAAGTGATGACTGATGTAAAGTCGTCGTGTGTCATGTGATGACTGATGTCAACCGTCGTGTAGCATGTGATGACTGTTGTCAACCGTCGTGTGGCATGTGATGACTGATGTAAAGTCGTCGTGTGGCATGTAATGACTGATGTAAAGTAGTCATGTGGTAAGTGATGACTGATGTATCGTCGTGTGGCATGTGATGAATGATTTAAAGTCGTCGTGTGGCATGTGATGACTGATGTCAACCGTCGTGTGGTATATGATGACTGATGTAAAGTCGTCTTGTGGGTATGATGACTGTAAAGTCGTCGTGTGGCATGTAATGACTGATGTAAAGTAGTCATGTGTAAAGTGATGACTGATGTAATGTCGTCGTGTGGCATGTGATGACTGATTTAAAGTCGTCGTGTGGCATGTGATGACTGATGTCAACCGTCGTGTGGCATATGATGACTGATGTAAAGGCGTCTTGTGGCATGTGTTGACTGATGTAAAGTCGTCTTGTGGCATGTGATGACTGGTGTAAAGTCGTCGTGTGGCATGTGATGACTGATGTCAACCGTCGTGTGGCATATGATGACTGATGTAAAGGCGTCTTGTGGCAGATGATGACTGATGTAAAGTCGTCGTGTAGCATGTGATGACTGATGTAAAGTCGTCGTGTGGCATGTGCTGACTGCTAAAATTAAGTCATGTGGCATCTGAGGAATAATTTACAGCTGACCTGAAACATTTTATTCAAAAGTTTGAAAATTTGACGAATTCTACTTCATGTTCAAATCTTGTGGATGGACTACATTAAATAGCGCATCTTACTTCATGTTCAAATATTGTGGATGGACTACACTAATAGTGCATCTTAATGATGCATTAAAAACAATAACTATTATACTTTGTCGACTTATCTAAAAGCTCAGATTTAAAGACACATATTGAATGAAGATGTGTCATTTTGTGTTTCATGGGAGTGTAGGACAAAACCCCCAGCGGACAAAACCCCCAAGGACAAAACCTCCAGTGGACATAATCCCCCAGCGGACAAAACGCCCAGCAGACAAATACCCCAGCGGACAAAATCCCCAAAATATTAAGATTGAATATAAGTCAATAGTATTAATTCTTCTATATATACGAAGTTTACCATGGGCTAAGGGAAATGTTTTTCGATATAAGAGATATCATGTCTGTCAACACAGTCTATCATTAGGCATTTTCTATGCTGTTTTACCTAAATAAAGGATTGGCTTTCGACCACTGTGGTTCTTATGCTGTTTGTTTTACCGTCTGCTATAAAATGTGTGTCTGGCGCAAGAATTAAAAGGCAGAATAAAGATACGGTCAGTATTGACCTTGGGCTAAAACCTTTCATTTTGTTTTGTTTTTTTACCTTGTAAGATAAGCTACCTGTTGATGTAAAGTTAACAAGAGATTGACTTTTGACCACTGTGGCTCGACGGGCTAATTCAGCTTATTGGGGTACTTTGAAAAAAAAATCCCCTTAAAAATACGTATTTATGTATATATTTTCATCCAGTATTATACATTACATTTTTTAATAAAAATGAGGGCCAAATAATAGATTTTATAATAAAAATAGGGGAGAGGTCCAGTGGGAGTTTTGTCCGCTGGGGGTTATGTCCAGGCTTGCGGAGCCGCCAAATTTTTTTTCCGGCTCCGGCTCCCACAAATTTGACGGCTCCGGCTCCCTATTAAGATACTATCACACGAGACAAAATTTTTTGTAATTGCGCCACGCAAACATGCCGCTGATAAAAGTTATGCAAATTTTGTCGCTTCACCCCCATAGCAGGCCCGTAGCGTGCGGGGGGGGGGCCGGGGCCCCCTGCGTTTTGTCTGCCCCCCTCTGCTTATTTGTTCTACTTAGTCAAATGTATTACCTGCCCCCCCCTGCTATACACAATACCTTTCAAAACCTTTTTAGCGCCCCCCCCCCAATTCGAAAACCTATTAATATATGTAAATATACCATTTGGCGCCCTTTTGTGAGTAGCGCCCGGGGCATGATGCCCCCTGGCCCACCCCTCTCTACACCTCTGAAGTGAACTCGTCAAGCTGTATAGAAAATTCAGATATTTGTAAGTAATCACATAAGAATTTTCAACGGACTGAGCCATGTATTATTACTCAGTGTAATTATTTTTATAATGTCGAAATGTGGTTAGTGCAAAACTGTGTGTATTACACAGTTAGTTCTTCATCAATAATATTCAACTTTCTGGACTTAGCAATCAATAAGAAGCATGCATTCACCCTCATCTTGCTTAGATGTTGTCCCAATGAATTGTTGCAGTGACGTTTCTCGGCCTTTTGGCTAATATTATAGTGTAGTATCTGCACTGTAATGGATCTTAGCCATTTGGCTGTCCTGGTCTAGAAGGCATACCATAGTCTGTGGGGAAAAGATCATTCGGGTTCTCCTGGCCAGGAACAAAACTTTTAGCGACGGTGGTGGTACTGTGGTCAACGAGGACAATCCGAGACAATGGTGTTCACACCCTTCCACTCTGTCCCACTCAAACACACCGTCGCAGCAGGTAGTCAGGTACATTATACCCTCCCCTCTGTCCGAGTGGCAGGAAAAAACCCTTGCATTGCTATTCTGGCCGATCAGCAGTACACACACCGTGCTGGTCTGGTCAGTCTAGGCATGTCTTAATAACCGTTTTCTATGTTGTGCCGACAGATTGTGGGGAAACAATATAGTCAGAGTTTGATGACGCCATTTCCGCATACTACGATGCCCAAAGCTAGACTGTAGTAATTGTACTCCTCCAGAGTTCACCATTATATGTCAGTTCATGTTCATGCAGTTATTTTAAAGAATTAAATATTATTATCGTCACTCTCAACTGGAGTCGACTTAGTATATTAGTTTTTTTCACTGTTGTTGGAACATCTAATACACGGATACAAAGAACCTCGCAATATAAATGCATCATAATTTTACTCTTTTATAAATTATACATTAAACCTTTCACGGACCCCCTGGAGCTGTTCAGGGACCCCCAAATTAATTTAAATTTTCCACGGACCCCCTGAATGATACCGCGGACCCCTGGGGGTCCGTAGGGACCACTTTGTGAACCACTGCTCTAAATGATGAAATAAGTAGGTCAATTTTTTTTAATAATGTTTTTACAGGGATAGAAACACTTTCAGAGGGTAAGACAGAAAAAATTCGATATTTTTATTTTTAAGCTCCACCCTACTATACCTACAATACACACACAATACAGTCTACACTTGAGACCGTAGGAAGTGATGTGGTACACTATACATACATTCCACACACAATACAGTCTACACTTGAGACCATAGGCAGCAGCCCCGTAGCGTGAAAATTCTACAGCAGGGGCCAGGCATTCTACAGCAGGGGCCAGGCAATACGGGGGGGCCCAGGTAATACATTTTCCTAAGTAGAGCAAATAAGCAGCGGGGGCCAGACAAAATGCAGGGGGGCGGCCCCCTGGCCCTTCCCGCACGCTACGGGCCTGATAGGAAGTGATGTGA
>JAGDYQ010000060.1:2172676-2271193 GCA_021962125.1 Bulinus truncatus | reverse complement strand
TATATATATATATATATATATATATATAAATGGTTCTGTATTTATATTGTAGATTGTTTTGATTTACAATGCCAATGCCGCTGACAAACAATCAGCTCCAGGTTAACCATTCGTCCATTGAAAGTCGCACTATCCCTAAAGAAATACACCACAGTTAAAAAAAAAAAGAAAATCATTGGTTTGAGGACCACTGTTGTACAATATAAGTAGGCCAACCTCAGGGGACGGTTGGTAGTGCGGTAAATCGCTCGACTGTTGACCTGAAGGTACCTGGTTCAATATCCGGTGAGGCTCAATTTCCAGATATATCTCACTATCGGCTATGGTGGGGATGTAAGAAAGACACCATAAAAACCGTCCCATTAGTTGGTTTGTAGGATCTCCAAGAGATTTCATCTCATCCTTACAGGAACTTCACACACCTCTCAGTCCTATTACATCTTATCCTTACAGGGACTTCACACACCTCTCAGTCCTATTACATCTCATCCTTTCAGGGACTTCACACACCTCTCAGTCCTATTACATCTCATCCTTACAGGGACTTCACACACCTCTCAGTCCTGAGCACCCCATGTGTATTTCTCTGTCTTGTACATTATATGTTGTGATTAGTTTATGCTCTGTAAAAAATTTTTTCCCAAATACGGTTTAAGATGTATGTAGGACTACTTTTCAGTCGTGTACTGTCTATCTATGGGCGTTGCTAGAAATTTTTCCAAAGGGGGGGGCAAAAATTTACCAGGGGGGGGCAAATAACAACTTTATGACATTTTTTTAAATGTAAGGGGGTGGGAGCAAATGCCCCCCTCTTATATGACATTTTTTTTCAAAATGTAGGGGGGGGGCAAATGCCCCCCATGAATACGCCCATGTGTAAATGTATCAGAAAGTGAAAATGTTTTATAAATGCACCTTATATAGTGTTGCTAATCTTGTGTAGTTTAAGTACTTCACCGAGTCCTGCCATCTCCTTATGATAGTAGGATTTTTTTTTTACTGAGATACTGAACGAAACTACGGTAATTCATTTTTCTAAGACCACCCCCCCCCCCCCACTGGAAACTCCGAACGATAAAGATCCCTTACTACTGCAAGTACTGTTCCCTGTCGAATCAGAAGGTATAAAATAAAAATGAACTATACATCACTCATTTAATGAGCAGTTGCGCAGACAAAATAATTATAAATCATTAATACGAATACATGAATGATAAATTGATTTTAATACGTTGGTATATAATCGAGTTCATGACAGATTTTTCGCCTCAGGTCTCGAAAATGTGACAGGTCTATGCCAGAGGCCATCCCTTCCTCCACAAACCACATCACCCCCCCCCCCCCGCCCAAGAATTGCGCAGATTTTGTTATATTAGTTGTTTTTAAATTGTTATGTTTAGATTTATATACATACATATATATATATATATATAGTTCAAGTAAATTACTTTCACTTTAAATCTTCATAAGTTTAAAGTCTGCAAGTTTAAAAGAAAAAGAAGGAAAAAATGTGTTAAAAACTTGTGTGTGGGTGTGTGTTCAATTGTTTCACGTGCAACAGTGTCAGCTCTAGAAAAGTAATTGCCTGTCTTTTTGGCAGCCACGAGTTTTGTCGCTACCTTTCTTTTAACAGCGATAATAATATATTGAATATAAATTATAGACATTTTACGCAGTCAGATGACATGGGGCGTGTCCATTGAACTCTGGAGGATTTTAAAAAATAATGGCACCGTGATCGAAGGTGGGAACTAAAATAGAAGTAAAATAGATTACGAAGACTGTCAGATTATAAAAGAAGTGATGATTTTAAACGAAACCAGCAGATGTACACAAAAACAAAAATACTGACAGGTTGTCAATTGAGAAAAACCAAATTAGTCCCTGAGATTATTATAAATATAAGCACTATTATTTATAATGATACTTTATGATATATTTAATTTAATTTGACACAATTAGATACTCGTGTCTGGTGCTATTTCACACCATGTATAATAATAATTGACGCCGCATATAGCACTATCAAAAATAATAAATAAATGTATGTGTATGTGTGTATATAAGAGGTGCTGCGGTTGGGTACTTAGTCAAGTGCTATTCGATACATTGATCCAGGTTATTATCTTAGTGAAAGGAAAAATCTTGCTATTCTTTGTTTTCCGCAAAACAGCACACATAAACAGCAGACATAAACAGCACACATCAACAGCACAATCAACAGCACACATCAACAGCACACATAAACAGCACACATAAACAGCACACATAAACAGCACACATAAACAGCACACATAAACAGCACACATAAACAGCACACATAAACGCAAAAACTCTGCCACTGTTACTAAATTGTGAAATAAAGATGTATTTATTGTAAATGAATACAACAGAAATCCGTGTAAGTCTGAAGAGTTAGTATTAGTATTCACTTTTATTTTAGTCAAATTTCTTATATTTAGCCAAAGTCTCTCTATTTGACTTAATTTTCGTAAAAATATCAGTATAGAAATGTTACTTATATTTAATCTTTATTTGTATCGATTTATAAAACAATATAAACGCCTTTGAACTACACCTACAACCAGTGACATAACTGGGGTTATGTTGTTAGGTGTGGAAGTGGTCCTACTATTAAGTAACAAACATAACTTAGTATATTCTAAAACTGGAATGAAGCATCATATTTAGCATCTGTCCCTGGCGACAGTGACGCTTGTAAAAACTTAATCCACACACTACTTATATAATTACTATTAACTTTTCCCTCTCCACCTATATAAGTATTATAATCTTTCCCTACACCAACTATATAACTACTATTAACTTTTCCCTTTCCACCTATATAAGTATTATAATCTTTCCCTACACTAACTATATAACTACTATAAACTTTTCCAACACTACCTACATAATTACTATTAACTTTTCCCTCATGCATATCTATTTAAATTAAAATTTACACACACTAACTATATAACTACTATAAACCTTTGCCACACTACCTATATAAGTAATATAAACCTTTCCCTCACTACGAGTAAAACTACCATATATATCTATGACAACTACTATTAACTTTTCCCACACTACCTATATAAGTAATATAAACCTTTCCCTCACTACCTATATAAGTAATATAAACCTTTCCCTCACTACCTATATAATTAATATAAAATGTACCCACATTACCTATATAATTAATATAAACATTGCCCACTCTATTACTATACATTTGGCCACACTATTAATTTGTTCACTTATTTCGGCACACTGTTCTGAACGTGAAGAATAAAAATGTGTCAAGTTTCACCAGTTTTCAAAATATTTTCTAGTACTCATCAAATTCGTCCTTTCAATTAGCCCAGCCTGAGATCAACTCAGAGAATTCTCCTGTTGATTTTGTTTCATCCATAGATCCATCAAGAAATCAATGTTTGCCTAAACTGTATAGACCAGAGATGGGTTTTTTTTTCCATACAACGTCATCCAGACATTAAGATCACACACAGTGTGTGAGTATTTAAGGAAATACGGTAATTCATCTTCCATTTAAAAAAAAAAAACGGAACTTCCAATTGCTCGTTGTTATGGAGTGAAGAAACTGTCTGTGTAAGCTAAAGATTCCAAGTATGAGATGTACCCCCCTCCCCACCCCACCCCCACCCACCAATCATAACAGATCGATGAACATTTTTTTTTTGAAAGGGTGGTGTAACGCTTTGGAAATATCAAGAAAGAAAATGTATCCTTACATCATTTTTTGTCAGTTTGAACTATATGTGTTATTACAACCTTCATTGTGTTGGTTGAACTATATCTGTTATTACAACCTTCATTGTGTCTATTTCCGTGTTGGTTGAACTATATCTGTTATTACAACCTCCATTGTGTCTATTTCCGTGTTGGTTGAACTGTATCTGTTATTACAACCTTCATTGTGTCTATTTCCGTGTTGGTTGAACTATATCTTCTATTACCATTTTATATTAGTCATACAGAAATCAGATCGCTATTTAAACAGTCCTGTAATAATGACTTAAAGAATGTCGTCATTTGTTATTCTCCTTCTTAATAGTGTAGCACCTAAATATTGATACACAATAGCACAAAATATGGCGGCTTTCGGAAAATCCATTTTAAATTGACAATATGCCGTCTGTTTAATCTATATTGTGTAGTTACTTCATACTTGATAATATCTAATCCTGTGTTGATTTGAACGTTCATATCTGTTTATTAGACTGTCTGTCTATTTCCCGTGTTACTTGAAAATTCCCTGTCTGACGACATTTTCTTTTTCCATAAAACTACGTGTATTTACTCTATAGTCTCTGCAATAGACTATGCGCTGTTTGTGCTTTAACATTCAGTGTCTATAATCTAAATACCCCCACAACCGAAAACACTCTTCATATTTACTATGATTAGCATATCAGACATTGTTTACATTGTTCCAGTCTGTATCAATGAATGTCTCATTTATGAATGAGTCACAGTCTTCCTGTCTCACTGAATGAACTGAAACGATCTTAATTGGACAAACTCTTCTTGCCAGATTTCTCTCTCTCTATTTCTCTCTCTCTCTCTCTCTCTCTCTCTCTCTCTCTCTCTCTCGATTCATTTTTAAACTCAGGCCAAAAATCGTTGTAAATGTTGTACTGTCTAGACCTCATCATTATCATTTCTCTGCGGTTAGGAAATTTTTTTTTTTATATTTTAGATTTTTTCCCCTCCTTTAACCGGACATGACCAGTCTGGCAACAAACTAATTCATTCCGGATCATTGATCTTTTTCCAAAGAGAAAATGCGACCAAATTTTTTTTTCCCAATGACATCTAACTGAAGCAGACCAACACTTTGGTGTTTTTCACTGTTGAATTTCAAGAATTAATTGTAGATTGGAAGTGTCACCTCACATTTGTTCTTGTCAAATGTTTATATTTTGCTATTTAGTCTGGGTGGTCAAATATTTGACAGTCTTTGCAAGTTATCATCAGAAAAGAATAGGCACCAAAATAATTTATTCCTTTTTTTTTTTGTTGTTTTGTTCTTGTTGTTTTAAATAATATGTTTTATTGACAGTGTTGTACATGGACAATGTAACTGCGTGATCATAATATTAATTATTTAAACTTTAAAAGTTGTTTAGCTTGATCTTGTTTTCTTGTTCTGTCATGACCTCAAAGTCAAATATATTCTGTGTTTATGAAATTAAATATACTGTGTTTATAAAATGAAATATACTGTGTTTATGAAATGAAATATATTGTGTTTATAAAATGAAATATACTGCGTTTATAAAATGAAATATAATGCGTTTATAAAATGAAATATAATGCGTTTACAAAATGCAGATATTGTTACTGATATTTACTCAGCTTTTATAAATTGTTGCGCAGATGCCGTAACCAGACGAGACGGTAATAAAACCCCGTTTTCAGTCTGCACTGACCTACACCTGCCTACACCTTATGTATTTCGCTATTATTAATAATAAGATATGACTCTTTTGCAACCTTAAAAAAAAGAAAAGCACAGCGTCAACGTCTGACCTATGTAAGAACATGAAGTAACTCAATTTAATAACTCTCTCTCTCTCTCTCTCTACGTGACTTGACGCTGAGCACCACACTATTAAAAAGTTTTATCTTGTGTTGAATGACAATTTCGTTTTTCGCTCCATGTCTGGGGAAAAGCTAACCAACATTTTTTAGTGTAGAAAGTGGAACTTAACTGTTAATTACTTAAATAAAAGTCGTCAGTTGTGTTCATACTGTTGCACATTCGGTTGGTGTTCAGGTGCTATTCCTTGCGGGGAACCACGGGGGAATGCTTCTAACAATGTCTTGTAGTCAATATACACTTGAATGGGTAAAAATACGTACAATCATACAGCTTAAGATTCTCAAACTTGTTAACTTACAGAGTGCTTTCTAAAAATCCATTTCTTCTAAGGTGCTTTCTACAGCATAATTTTTGCTCTGTAATGGGAATCTCTTTGTCACTTTTTGGGGAGATTTTTATAAAGCAGGGCCTGTTAATTAATTAAAAATGTGTTTTTAGTGATTCTGTTGTGAGTACATTACACATTGATAGTCTGTATAGAGTCAAATGCACATCTGTGGTGCATGATGTATTTTTATTTTTAAAAAAAAGGGCGGAATGTAACAAAAAAGTTGTGAATGTAAAAAGGGTAGAATGAAACAAGAAAGTTGTGAATGTAAAAAGGGCAGATTGAAACAAGAAAGTTGTGAATGTAAAAAGGGCAGATTGAAACAAGAAAGTTGTGAATAGATAAAGGGCAGAATGAAACAAGAAAGTTGTAAATATAAAAAGGGCAGAATGAAACAAGAAAGTTGTGAATGTAAAAAGGGCAGATTGAAACTAGAAAGTTGTGAATGTAAAAAGGGCAGAATGAAACAAGAAAGTTGTGAATGTAAAAAGGGCAGATTGAAACAAGAAAGCTGTGAATGTAAAAAGGGCAGAATGAAACAAGAAAGTTGTGAATGTAAAAAGGGCAGATTTAAACAAGAAAGTTGTGAACATAAAAAAAAACGAAGAGTAAAGAAATCAATGTTCAGTGAGATGATTCGTGAAAGCTCACACTGGTCTGTGGTTGTACATTTGCATTTTTGTCAGTGATGTCACCAAAGGGCGGATAGCCCACATTATTAACAGTACTAAGGGACAACCCATAATTTAATTTTCTTTTTCTTCTTTCAAATTTTTTTTTTCTTTTTTTGCCGCAGACGGCTTTAACAAACCAGAGATGATGCAAAATAGAACTATGGCTGGCTGTCGACCAAAGTAAAAATCGTTTTTGTTATTGTCTCTAGTGTTGTTAGTTCTGTGGATGACAGAATTTCCTTAGTTCCATGTAAACACTGCCGTTTACTTTGTTCATCTTCCCATTCACGTGTTATTGTAACATTATTATAACAATAGAAAGCATATATTTGGTTTGTTGTTACATTTGAATTGTTTTGCTTTAACACAAATTACCACTGTCTGAGGCGATGTCACATAAACAAAATAAGCCATTTGTTTAGAGAGTCGTACGTATACAAATGATTTATGACGTAATTCTAGTCAAAAACACTGAAAAAAAATATTTTCTTGCTCGGGTAGAAAAGCTTATATATATATATATATATGTGTGTGTGTGTGTATGTGTGTGTTTGTGTGTGTGTATGTGTGTGTACTCATCCTTACATGACTCTGTTAGGTCATTTGTACTCACACTAACCCAATAGACATTTTACATGGTTATGCTAGGTCATAAGTACCCACACTAACTTAATAGACATCATGTATGACTCTGTTTGGTCCTCTAAACTCATTCTAACCTAAAACTCATTTTACATGATTCTGTTGTTCATTTTAACTTCTACTAGCCTGATAGTTATTTTACATGACTCTTTCAGGTCAATTGTACTCACACTAACAAGATAGTCAATACACAAATACATTTTTCCTCCCAATATGAATGTCCAGATGAGTTTTTAAAGTGTAATCATTTCATTCCCTGTCTCCAGTTTTTATTTTCATCTGTTTAATATTCAAATCATTTTTTTTTCTAGAAAAGTTGATAATTGAAGAATTCATTGAACTTGAGTGAACATTTTGCATCAGTACAAGTATATCTATCAACTGTGTTTTTGGGAAATATCGAGAGTAACCAAAGTATTTCACTTCCGTGAAAGTATTTTCCTTTAATCAGTGGCTTAACTATGGAGGGGGGGATGATCGGATGGTCCAGTCAGGGTGTGGCACTTTTTTTTTCGTCCCCAGTCAAGGGCAGCACTTTCATCACTAAAGTATTTTTTCAGCCAGTGAATGGGGGAGGGGGTGAGGAGTCGGGGCATTTTTAGAGTCCACCTCTGACGCCGCTGTTGCTAGTTTTGACACTGCCTTACGTGCCACTGCCTTACGTGCCACTGCATTACGTGCCACTGCCTTACGTGCCACTGCCTTACGTGCCACTGCATTACGTGCCACTGCCTTACGTGCCACTGCCTTATGTGCCACTGCCTTATGTGCGACTGCCTTACGTGACACTGCCTTATGTGCAACTGCCTTAAGTGACACTGCCTTACGTGCCACTGCCTTATGTGCAACTGCCTTACGTGCCACTGCCTTATGTGCAACTGCCTTACGTGCCACTGCCTTATGTGCCACTGCCTTACGTGCCACTGCCTTACGTGCCACTGCCTTACGTGCCACTGCCTTATGTGCCACTGCCTTATGTGCGACTGCCTTACGTGACACTGCCTTATGTGCAACTGCCTTACGTGACACTGCCTTACGTGCCACTGCCTTATGTGCAACTGCCTTACGTGCCACTGCCTTATGTGCAACTGCCTTACGTGCCACTGCCTTATGTGCAACTGCCTTACGTGACACTGCCTTATGTGCAACTGCCTTACGTGACACTGCCTTATGTGCCACTGCCTTACGTGCCACTGCCTTACGTGCCACTGCCTTACGTGCCACTGCCTTATGTGCAACTGCCTTACGTGCCACTGCAGATGAAGTGTAGAATTCATCTGTTTCAGTAACTTCGGTATATAAAGGGATAGTTTGGTTAGCACAACGACTATTCTCCTTTACTCCCCCCAACATAAAGTCAGGTAACCATTTAAAGCTGGGTGGGGCTTGAGGACATACACCAGGACCTGAAAAAATCCAAAGGTTCTCACTGAGGTTTTAACCCAGGACTCTCCGGTCGACAGTCCAGCGCTCTACACCGCACAGCCACGATGAATTAGATATTTAAAAGTTTGGACCTAAAATGTAAATATATTTATACTAGCTGTACCCTGCAAAACCTTTGCATAGAGTTATATCCCCTGATGCTTGGTCGGTAGGCTAGATTATTTTTTGGTTTCGGGCAGATCCGATTTTTTTCATGGTTGTATTTTAAACTGGAATACTGTTGTATTAATTCTTTACTTTCGATTTAACGCACACTGGAAATGAGTATTATTATATACTAGCTGTACCCCGCAAAGCCTTTGCAGGGAAATAGACTTGTAAAGCCATTGCCGAACCTAGTATTTGGGGGCCATGCATTTTGACATTCGATACCATGACATGAGATTATGTACTTAATATTTAATGTAAAAAATAATTTTGGGGGCTCCCCTCAAGCTGGAGCCCGGTGGGACTTTCGATTTTGGACCCTCCCCCACCCTAGTTACGCCTCTGTGTTATTTTTTTTTTAAGTTATGAAATAATTTTAAATCTAATTAGTTGTTGTTTCTTTTTCTTACAACATCCTAAAAGATAAATTATTTAAATTAAAAAAAGTCAAAGAAATCTAATTAGTTACTTTTAATTAAAACAAATAAAAGTTAGTAAAAGGATATATATTCTGAAAAAAAAACAATAAAAAAAAATGTCAAAGCCTTTGCAGGAAGATAGACTTGTAAAGCCATTGCAGAACCTAGGATTTGGGGTCCCTGCATTTTGACATTCAATACCATGACATGAGATTATGTACTTAATATTTTGGACCCCCCCCCCACCCTAGTTACGCCTCTGTGTTAATTTTTTTTTTTTTTAAGTTATGAAATAATTTAAAATCTAATTAGTTATTGTTTCTTTTTCTTACAACATCCTAAAAGATAAATTATCTAAATTAAAAAAAAAAATGTCAAAGAGATCTAATTAGTTACTTTTCATTAAAACAACTAAAAGGATATATTCTGAAAAAAAAAAAGTCTCATGCAGAAATCGAACCCGGAGAGTCTGCATAATAATGGTTTCGTAGCCAGTCTCATAACCTTTCAGCCACCGCGCCATACAAATAATGTGTGCAATTTAATGTACTGTTAGAAAAATATTCCTCGGTTATGTTTTCATTGCCTTTAGACCTAGTTTTTTAGGTCTATATTGTTATTTGTAATTAAGAAATAATTCAAAGCCGTATTTATTTAAAATCATAAGTATTTTAAAAGCTTAGAACTTAATTAGTAAAGAAATGTGCAGAATTTCTTTTTTTAAAATATTATATCGACTTTTAAAAAGAACTTTATTTACGAAATTAGATACGAAAACACGATCAATAGTCTTATCGTCGCCGACGTCGGAGATTTTCGATTATTACTATTGTTTTACGTTTGACGATGTTAAAATGCTCTGTTGTAATAAAAACTACAATGATTTGAATGATATTATATGCTAATTATTAATTTTTAATATTGGGGACTTTTACATTTTATAATTAAAAGCACAGAAACTATTGAAAACTGTAGATATTTCTAAAAGAAAAGTTGAATCGAGACTCAGGGGATGACGCCATTTTTGAATTCTTGTTTTCCGCTTTCGATTTAACGCACACTGGAAATGAGTATTATTATATGATGATGATTATTATGTGACTTAAAAAGAAAGAAGTGGGGGGGGGGGTGATTTTCTACATGACGTAAACAAATGTAATTATTTGATAGATGAAAGAATGATGTTGATAGATGAAAGAATGATGTTGATAGATGAAAGAATGATGTCCCATTTCAGTGCCATAAAGTACTATCGTGTTAAAAATGCCGCAAAATAAGTTCCGCCCCCTTCGCCCCGCCTAGTTACGCCACTGTTTGTAGTACATTAAAAATTCTAGACTACTGTCGTACTGAGCTTCAGTTTGTACGAACACCCGGTACTGAGAGATTGAATCTTAACTTAGATATATGAATCTAAACTAAGATATATGAATCTAAACTTAGATATATGAATCTAAACTTAATCTAAACTTAGATATATGAATCTAAACTTAGATATATGAATCTAAACTTAGATATATGAATCTAAACTTAGATATATGAATCTAAACTTCGATTGGCCTATATGAATCTAAACTTTGAATTCAAATGAAACCCAATGGCATTATTAGAATGTGTCGGGTAACCTTTATTCTGACCGAGTGTAGATCAGAGGTGTGCGGATCTTGAAATTTAGCGTCCGCGTCCGTCCGCGGATTTCTATCAATGATCCGCGTCCGCAGAATCTTGCAACATTGGTCCGCAGTCAGTCCGCGCGTCCGCATTGCTGAAATTTAGCTGTTTAAATGACTTGAAATTTTTTATGGTAACGCTAAAGAAGATCCGCGTCAGTCCGCGAGTCCGCAACATAACCATACGAAGCGTCCGCTGTCAGTCCGCGGATTCGGAAAAGTCTGCGGATCTGCGTCCGCAAGCGGACGCGTCCGCTGTCCGCTCATCTCTGGTGTAGATCAGTCTGTGATGGAGAGACAGAAGGATGGACGGACAGATAGAGAACGGAGGAGGAGTGTATGGTGGGGGGGGGCGGCATCATGTAAATATGGTTGTTTTTCATCCGATCTGGAATTAGATTTTAGAGGAAGATAATGTCTTCTAATGGCATTGTCTGTCTCAATAAGTGTAAGAGAGTAGCCAGTCTGTCTGTTTGACTTGCACGGTTTAATGTTTTCCTAATGGTGTTAAAGAACAGGGGCAGGGACGTGTTGGGAAAAGTCTTTCCTGTTGGCCTGGGAGGGGAGGAGGGGTGGTCACTAAAAGGGACGGAATGTGTGCGAGGGTGGCGGGGGGTCTGTTATAGCATCTTTACGTCCATGCCTTTTATTAAATGAAGTCTGTTGAAATTGTTTGCCTGTTTGATTTCATTTTCATTCTTTTATGTATGAATAATTAATTTTGCATAGCAAATTATGTAAATACAGTAACCTAGGAAACAGACTAATTAATTAGTTCGTTTTTTTAGTGCAGTCTTTATAAAACATAATGGTTTTCAGCTGTAAAATACAAGGGCATCACCGAGGGATGTTTTAGTCTGTACTTATAGTGGACAGTTATAATTTAAATATAACTATATCTTTAGAGAACATTTTTTCGTTATATAGAAATAATATATTATTTTAAAAAGAATATGTGATGATATGTTTTACTTGCGATATTACCTACTTAGTTCATTTTCAAACCACGAATTACATTTTTTTAAAGAATATTCTTTTATAATATTTAAACTAATTATTACCATTTTTAGGTACAAAACAATCTATACTTATATTTTTAGCGCTCACATTTCGACAGGCAAACAAAACGCACTCCAAAAAACAACATACATATTTAAAAACAAGCATATTGTAATAGTCTGGTAGTGGCTCGAAATGAAGCAGTATTACCACAGATGTAAACTTTAAGAAAGTGTTCCTGAAATGTTCGAACCAGACCATTTCAGTTCAGTCGTCCACTGTATGAACTTCCAGAAACATCGTTATGCATGACTAACTATCATTGTCTTACTGGCTTCTCACGATGACCACTCAACACGAAATACTGCTCACATTTTCAAGATATTGCCGTTGTGGAATAGTCGGTCATCGCGTTATGTCAACATTCTGTAATACAAGAGAATGTAAACAGTACTGACAGAATCCTGTGATACTACAGTGTTCACTTGGTTAGTTCCAGATGTTGTTATTTGGAAAAATGTCGCTGAGATGCTACTGTTGTCTGAGGAGAGTGGTGTTATTACTGCACAGATTCCACATATAAGATACCCATCTTGTTACATTGTATATGTATATATATATATGTGTGTGTGTGTGTGTGTGTGTGTGTGTGTGTGTGTGTGTATATATATATATATACGCATACAGATATTAATAAATATATAAAAATGTGTGTATGTGTGTGTATACGTGTTGTGATTGTGTGTGAGGGGCAGATGAAGTGTAGAATTCATATATATATATATATATATATATATATATATATATATATATATATATATATATATAGAGAGAGAGAGAGAGAGAGAGAGAGAGACAGTGAGAGATAGAGAGATAGTGAGAGAGGGAGTGAGAAAGATAGAGTGAGAGAGAGAGGAGTGAGAGAGTGTGTGTGTGTGTGAGAGAGAGAGAGAGAGAAAGATGCATCTATTAACACGTACATGAATGTTAGTTTGTTTATCTATTGGCATCACTCGTTTGCTATATATACCCTCATTTCTCATATAAAACTACCACCATGTGATGCTGGTACTAACACCCAGAAAACAAACAGAGACGTTTATGTTGACTTTTGTCAATTAATAGTTGTTATGTAAAGTTGATCACTAGGGACTTTCGTGTAGTGTCTGACTGTCTGGATGGTTACATAGACCTAGGTGACTGTGTGTAGTCTGGGGAAAAATGAATTTATATTGGGAAAATTACGTGAAAATTTAAAGATGGGGAAAATATAAATCAATTAACAGAGCATAACTTTTTTATGAGTAGATAGATAGATAGATAGATAGATAGATAGATAGATAGATAGATAGATAGATAGATAGATAGATAGATAGATAGATAGATAGATAGATAGATAGATAGATAGATAGATAGATAGATAGATAGATAGATAGATAGATAGATAGATAGATAGATAGATAGATAGATAGATAGATAGATAGATAGATCAAAAATGCACCTGTATGTAATTGTTAATGTTCATGAATGAAACACATATAGATAGTAAGTTTCCCGTAATAACAACATCAGAAAATCCCATCCATTTTGTAGTGTCAAGAGTATCTCAAATCAACATGTTTCCGGGTCAGTCTGCCTTCATATGATGGGATCCAGTTTGGGAAAACCACTGGATCACAGAGTAAATGGAAGTTGTCTGAATGTGTAGAGTCATTCTGTAAGTGATGCCCCACCGTTACAACTCCAACAGGGCCTGTCATAAATCCAGCAGGAGATATTGGGTTAAACACCACTCGCATTAACATTAGCACGTAAAACTGTCCGTGTTGTTAGGCGGTCATTGTGTTACGTTAAACCAGTGTTTCCCAAACTTTTTTGACCCATGGACCCCTTTTTATAATCAAAACTTGCCCACGGACCCCCAAATGAAAAAGCTACAAAAATGCACAGGATATTTTTTTTCTTTAATTAAATGAATTGTGTTGCAAATCATTGTCTTAGCTTTCCAGGAATCAAAGAGCGCATAAAATTTGATATAAACATGCACCTTTAGATAACTAACGTACTTCTGTGTGAAGTAGTAAACGGTTATCGTCTTCGTCATTTTTCAAAGTTAAGAAAATATCTCATTGAAGGCATTCCTTCTGATTTTATTAACTGCTTGAATGTCTTAATCTAGTGATCCATGCAAACATTCACTAAGATTTTTTGCGACAAAATGTTGTCGATTAATGACACAATGTACTGAAAATACATTTGGTACAGCTTGTTTTAAGTATGCCAGAAAGTCTCGGTATCTTCCTACCATTGCCAGAGCACCACCAGTAGCAACAGATATGATATTAGTCGAGGGTATAGCTTTTACATTGAAAAATCTTTTTAATTCAGTAAATAACGTTTCACCTTTTGTACCGGTTTCCGAACATTGAGCACAATTTTTCTTCTTTACAAATCTTACATAAGCTAAAAAGTAAAGCTTCGATTCCTGGTAAAGTGAACTAGTGCCGTAGCGAGCTTACCTCGCGTCCCGGGCACAATACCTTTTTAGCGCCACCCCCCCTTCCAAATTAGAAAACCTATTAATATATGTAAATATACCATTTGGCTCCCTTTTGTGAGTAGCGCACGGGGCATGATGCCCCCTTGCCACCCCTCGCTACACCTCTGAAGTGAACTCGTCAAGCTGTATAGAAAATTCAGATATTTGTAAGTAATCACATAAGAATTTTCAACGGACTGAGCCATGTATTATTACTCAGTGTAATTCTTTTTATAATGTCGAAATGTGGTGTTGTGCAAAACTGTGTATATTACCTCACAACTGGTAAAATAAGTTTTTCATCAATAATATACAGCTTTCTGGACTTAGCAATCAATAAGAAGCATGCAGTCATCATCATCTTGCTTAGATGTCCCAGTGACGCTTCTCGGCCTTTTGGCTACTATTATAGTGTAGTATCTGCACTGTAATGGATCTTAGCCATTTGGCTATCCTGGTCTAGAAGGCATACCATAGTCTGTGGGGAAAAGATTATTGGGGTTCTCCTGGCTAGGAACAAAACTTTTAGCGATGGTGGTGGTACTGTGGTCAACGAGGACAATCCCAGACAATGGTATTCACACCCTTCCATTTTGTCTCACTCAAGCACACCGTCGCAGCGGGTAGTCAGGTACATTACAACCTCCCCTCTGTCCTAGTGGCAGGAAAAAACCCTTGCATTGCATTTCTAGCCGATCAGCAGTACACACACAATGCTGGTCTGGTCAGTCTAGGCATGTCTTAATAACCGTTTTCTATGCCGCGCCGACAGATTGTGGGGAAACAATATAGTCAGAGTTTGATGACGCAATTTCCGCATACCACAATGCCCAAGGTTAGACTGTAGCAATTGTACTCCTCCAGAGTTCACCATTGTATGTCAGTTCATGTTCATGCAGTTTTTTTAAAGAATTAAATATTATTATCATCACTCTCAACTGGAGTCGACTTAGTATATTAGTTTTTTTCACTGTTGTTGGAACATCTAAAACACGTTTACAAAGAACCTCGCAATATAAATGCATTATAATTTTACTCTTTATACGTTATACATTAAACCTTTCACGGACCCCCTGGAGCTGTTCAGGGACCCCCAAATTAATTTAAATTTTCCACGGACCCCCTGAATGGCGGTCCGTATGGACCACTTTGGGAACCACTGCGTTAAACGATGGTGGAAAGAAAGGAGGGGGGGGGGGAGGTCCATATTTTGGTGGGAAAATCTCCTCACACATATTCAATCAGTCGGTCGATGACGTCATTTAGTCACCGATCGGAAAATGCTATGAGGCGGGTGGGTTCATGTGTGACGTCTTCTGTTAAGTTAAAACACTTGTTGTCACTGGTCTGGGGGGGGGGGGGAAGCGAAAAGGAAAGAGCGGGGGGTAGGGGGGTGGTTCCAAAATATTTCCTTTTACACTAGATGGAGCATCATTCTATTTAGTGCCTAATGGAATCTATCAGTAATCTCTATCTTGGTGAATCTATATGTAACCTATATCTAGATGAATCTATCTGTAATCTCTATCTAGATGAATCTATCAGTAACCTCTATCTAGATGAATCTAACAATAACCTCTATCTAGATAAATCTATATGTAAACTCTATCTAGGAGCTAGGAGTATCTATCTGTTTATGCGAACTTTTCTCTATCTCTCTTTCTCTATTACTATCACTTTATCTCTCTCTCTCTCTCTCTCTCTCTCTCTCTCTCTCTCTCTCTCTCTCTCTCTCTCTCGTTATGCGTGTCTCTTTATCGCAATATTTTTTGTATCTTTCTTTATCGTTATAAACTTACTCCCAAAACTCTTTGGTACTCTAAACTGCACACTTCTGTCTATTCGTGCAAATAGAACTTGTCCCTTCACAATCTACGTACACACAGACGTTAAGACAAGGTACTCTAGACCAGTGCTTCTCAAAGTGGTGGGCCGCGGCCCCCTAGGGGGCCGTGGACTGTCCCGAGGGGGGCCGTGGAATTTCGAAAAATGTGACACATAAAATATAATTAACCTAATGTATTGTATGCAAATAGTATTAATATATGCTTAAAATATAATCTAGTTTATTTTATATGTTGTATCCTTTCACTCTTTCATTGTTAACATTAGAAAAAGTGTGTATTGACTAGTAAAAGTTTGAATATAGAAGTTTAAAATTATAAATTTAAGCAATCTAAACCAAAAAAAAAAAAAATAGGGGGGCCGCGACATATTCATTGGCGTTCCAAGGGGGGGGGCGTGACATATTGATTGGCGTTCCAAGGGGGGCCGTGACTTCAAAAAGTTTGAGAAGCACTGCTCTAGACTGCACAGTGCACACTTCTGTCTTTTCATGTTAATATAATCTACGTACACACAGACGTACAAACATGGTGACACATGTGTACAATTATAACTCGTCCCATCGTAATCCACTTACACACAAACGTACAAACATGGTGACACATTTTCACTTTTTTGTTTCTATTGTCCCCGTTTTGTCTGTCTGTCTGTCCGTCTGTCCGTCATCACCCTAGATCTCAACAACCATAAGTCCTAGACCCATGATGTATATATCATTTTGTAGGTCTTGGCCTGCCAAGAAATGACTTTTTTCCATTTCGCGATCTGACCTCTCAGGGCCGTAAAAGGGCCTTAGTACCGTTTTTTACTATATAAGCTATATTAATAAAGGAGCGCTATATCTCAGCAACTATAAGTCCTAGACCCATGATGTATATATCATTTTGTAGGTCTTGGTCTGCCAAGTGTACATCAAAAATCTATTTTGCGATAGGACCTCTGAGGGCCGGGCTTCAGGGCTCCTAAGGGGCTTATATATTATATATACACCTTGTTCGTTCAATAACCCATTCATTTGGTGCGAAATACTGCAGCACGTAGTTTCACCAAGATTTATTAAGAAACTCATCAAATGAAATAGTAAGCTTGTGTTCTGAGTTTAATTGAAAGTATCAGAGCTATGCAACAATTGACGGAGTTTTCGGACGATTAAATGACTATAATTTCGAATGTTTTCAATTATGAGTCCTATTTCAGTAACCACAAACCACTTGTAGTTAGATTTAAGAGAAAATAATTTTTTTTTCAAATATAAAGAAACGTCTTTATAATATTTTTTTACAGATATATGCATTACACAATTGAATTTATAAACATTTCCAAAATTTACAAATATTTACTGAAAGATAGCATACCTACTGATACATAACATGAAAATGCGCTAACACGTCCTGTGTCCAGAATGGAACAGGCTTAATTGCTTGTTTTATTTATTACCGCTCCGATATATTTTTTTTTCACTAATTTAAATGTGTAGGCTGGTTGTTTGTTTCTGAACACAACTAACACAAATTAAAGACCAACTTGTGAAAATTCACCAATTTGATGTAATATAAAGAAACAGTTCTCTAACGTTACTTACAAAAACAAAGGACTAAAGTCCCAAGTTGATCAAAAAGAAAAAACGTCTGGTCCCTGCTAGTGTAGCACGACTGAGCCACACGACTGAGCCACACGACTGAGCCACACGACATCTATTTAATGTATCCTAATTTATTCTTTCTGTAGCTAATCATTCCGTCAAACTATGTTGCCCCATTCACTCAAGACAAGTGAAATAAATATGAGTAGCTTAATGGAGCTTTTAATAGAATTGTCTTGTAGATATTTTTTTTCATGAAAAAAAAGTCATTTTATGCATTAAGGTTTAATTTCAGAGGAGTGCGTCCTGAAGTGTGGGTGTTTCCCCCCAGCCAGAGCCATTCTTACGGAAAGGCAAAAATCTGGGACCGCAAACGGAGACCCCGCTAACATGTTGCGTCTTTCCAGCTTAAATTCCTAATAATATTGTTCTTAAATGGATCCGAATAAAGATACATTAGCCTGGGACCAACCAACTGTTAAAAGTCTCTGCCCTCTCTAAACCTAAGAATGGCTGCGTCCCAATACGTCCTGATAGTTTGTTCATATTTTGTTTATTTAGATAACGCTGCATATTGTTTGTATAGTGATCGGGAATTTTATGATAACAAACATTTCATTGATCATTCACACTTACACACAGTGAAAAATCTACATTACAGCTAATATACATTACAGCTAATACAAAATTATAAATGCTTCGATTTCTAATAAGCTCATTAAAATTTCTCTTTGAATGTCTAATACAAATGATGGACAGGAAGAGAAAACTTTTTTTTTAAATAAATAGAAGATTTTCTGCAAAAATAATTTGTGCTTTTAGCACGGAAGATTTTTTTCATTTTTTTTTTTAAACTTCAGAAAAAATTTGACACACAGTTTGCACTGCGACAGAAATGGGCATCAGACAGTATCGAGAAATGTAAATGGGCGAATTACATTTTTTTTCTAAATTGGCGTCAGTTGTGGCGTATTCTATAACGTCTAGACGTTGACTTCCTGTAGCTAAAATGATCACAAAGATTTGAATAAAAAAAACACAATAGTTCTATTTTAGTTAGTTTTTTTTTTTACATAGAATAACACTGCCTGACTTCTTGCTACGGTAAACCAACCAAAATGTAATTACTAGTTGGTACTAAACTTAGTACACTAAACTCTATGCCGGACACAGTTGGTAATTACTTGCTATCTCCACCTCGTTGTACACCATTGATTGAGATCACTGTTAACCAAGCACCAGACTTTTTAATGTCTCCCCCACCCCGTCCCCCACCCATCCAAAACACCCTCACCCTGAATGAAATGACTTCGAAGTCATTATATTGTTACAGTGTAACTAAACCTCCTTCTTGGACAAAAAGAAGTGAATTACATTTTTTTTTAAAAACATACAAATATTTAGCTCCCCTTTGTCAGCCTGCGGATCAGTTTTATATATACAAGTGATATGATCAGCGATTCAGGACTGAACTGGCATGATTTATTTACTTGTACTAGTTGTTGCTGTATAATGAAAGCTCCTCTACTTTAGTAAACTATAAAAGTTATCATCGGCTAACACTGAGTATGGTAGAATTCAGGGTCGTCACAATTCAACACAAGCACATGTCGGTGGCCTCTGCCTCCGTTGGGTACAGTATAGAGAGCTGCACGGGATTGGAATTCGCGGGACTCCCGCGGGATTGGAAAATAAATTTATCGCGAGTCCCGTGGGTTTGGGTTTTGTTTGAGTGGGACCCTCGGAGACTTGGATATTATTGCTATTGAAATTTATTTTAAAATTTATTTTTTCAAGGTGGTTATACTAAAAATGAACAAGTGATTCCTTATTTATAATCTTCGCTTTGACTGTGTTTTTAATTCGTTAATGCGCATGCGCAGTTTATTATATTTTGAAATGATTTACCATTTGTTAAATTTAAATGTAAATCTGAATGTTTTTTACTTCTCTAATTCTTTTTTTTAATGTTCAAATAATGGATAGTAAAGCAAACATTCAAAAGTTAGTTTACGCAAAAAGCGAGCGTTTTCAGTTTTACGTAAATAAAGGTGGTAAGAGCGATATTTGGGAAAGTTTCAATCGTTTGCGCTTGGATGGTGAGGATGTGCCATTCGCGGTATGTACAAGATGCGATACCATTATAACTTGGAAGGCACGCGTTGGTACGAATGGTCTGTGGACGCATCTCGAATTTTGTAAAACAGATCACCAGTTCCAAAAATTACATCAATGACTAGCTTCATTCCAAGTCAAGAGAAGATTGTTAAACAGGCTCCAGTTCTGGTTAAAACAGAAATCACAAACACCATTGTTTCAATGTACGCTAAAGACATCAGGCCCTTTTCATTTGCCGAAGGCTTTGGTTTCCAAGAATTGGCTGCAAAGTTGATAAACATTTGTGCAAAATATGGGAATGTTCCTGTTAATTAGATTTTTGCCTTGTGTCTTGTGTGTGTGTGGGGGGGGGGGGCAAGATTAGCTAGCGTCAGCATTAGTTCCGTTTTTGGAATATTTGTTTTAATATGTTTCCATTTACCTAACAATAAAGTGGTCAATTAATTGACATTATTTATTAGAAACAAAATGCATGACGAATGACACGCTTCATTGGTTTATACTCTCTTGACTTTCTCGGCGGCCTTGAGATCGTGGGCCAGGTTTGCGTTCTACAGGTGCGGGTAAATCCTAATGACGGAAGATCAAGCCTTAGGTGAATACGTTGCGAGGTCAAAATATACATGACGTTATAGTGGTCAAAACATACATGACGTTGTAGTGGTCAAAACATACATGACTTTGAAGTGGTCAAAACATACATGACGTTGTAGTGGTCAAAACATATATGACGTTGAAGTGGTCAAAACATGCATGACGTTGAAGTGGTCAAAACATACATGACGTTGTAGTGGTCAAAACATACATGACGTTGTAGTGGTCAAAACATACATGACGTTGAAGTGGTCAAAACATGCATGATGTTGAAGTGGTCAAAGCATATATGACGTTGAAGTGGTCAAAACATGCATGACGTTGCAGTGGTCAAAACATACAGGACGTTGTAGTGCTCAAAACATACATGAGTTGCAGTGGTCAAAACATACATGACGTTGTAGTGCTCAGAACATACATGACGTTGTAGTGGTCAAAACATACATGTGAAGTTGTAGTGGCTCCGGATTCAGGAGAACATCAAGAGATAAAACTATTCTTATTGGAGTCTCTTTGCAACAGTAAGAAAATAATTTTAGACCAATGGCAGAATAGAATAGTCATCAAATTACAGCAACTACAGTTCTATCTGGCTTTTAACAACAAATTAATGACCATTATAAAGGTTATGATTAGACCAGCTATAGTTCAGTACGATGAAAAGGTTAACAGCAACATAAAAATTGTAATTCAGGAACATCATTACGAAAATGAGGGGAGCTAAACAACACAGACTTGTCCACGAAGTTTTATGTTGTAGTGTCTTGAAGACTTGGCGCTAATTAAATTTCTCTCTACCTGGACTTGCCAGACATCCTTTTGTTCATTTTTTTCTGATTGTCTCCCGGTCTGGCCACCAAATTAGAAACTTTATCTCCCATGTGGTTAATTTTTAGACGGCAGGATGAGAATATTTTATAACTGTAGGGGTCATGGAATTAGTCAGATTTCGGCTTTACTAGTGCAATACTGACCGTAGTAATAAGTGGAGAGTGTGAGTGCCCTGCTGTGTTTACATTTATTATGACTGAATGTCAAATAATCCCAAACATACACGAGACAGAGGGGAAGAGAAGTGCAATGAGACAGAGACATAGAGAGACACAACAGAAGGGATCAAGATATCGATTTATATTGTTTGATTTTTATCTGGGTAGATAGTGAGTAGGACGGTTGGGAAAAGGGATAAGCTAATGGGGATGTAAGTAGATAGATGGATAGATAGATAGATAGATAGATAGATAGATAGATAGATAGATAGATAGATAGATAGATAGATAGATAGATAGATAGATAGATAGATAGATAGATAGATAGATAGATAGATAGATAGATAGATAGATAGATAGATAGATAGATAGATAGATAGATAGATAGATAGATAGATAGATAGATAGATAAAAGACGATGTCTGTAAGAATGTTTCTCTTCTCTACGATACTTCAGCACAGCCATTAAACCTTCCAAAAAATCCTTTGTTTTATCGTGTCTCCGGGAGCATGTAACTCTGTCATCTGTTATTCGGCAAGGTTTATCTCCCATTGCTATGTTAGCGCCCCCCCCCCCTCCTTTCACCCTCCTCACCTTCATGTTCTTGTTGTCTGTGAACTACTTCCTGTAATTAAGCGACGAGTTTCCGCCACCCGCCATCTTTAGTTATCGTGCCCACCATTTCAGAACGTGGACGATTAGCGAATGACTTGGTGTGTTCCAGCAAGGCCAAGTCAGTGCTGGTCAAGAAATAAGGAGTTAATAGCTGGACACCGACGGGCTAATCACTCACCCCCTGAGACAATGATGGTAGAAGTTAGCTCCCCCTTGTACTGGTACATTAAATTAGCTCCCCTTGTACTGGTACATTAAACACTGCTGATTGGTTGGGAGGGAAAGGGGGGGGTGAGGTCATTAAATTTATTCTTATGTTAATCGGTAATTGGTAACTGGTAATTACAAGTCAATAGGTTCAATGAGCTCTAACGAGACATGTTGTTGATATTTTTTTAACAAAATGTTTCAACTTTTTTTTAAAGACAGAAACTTCGTGTAAAACTGAGACCAAATCTTGTGACTGTATATGAGTGTTTGAACTATGATTGTGAGGGATTGTGTAAAATATCTACAGCTAGACATTACGAGATCTGACTTGAATGTAAGGAGGGGGGGAAATGTAAGAGAATGATGTTAATCTAAATAAAAGTACAGAAATAGGGGAACTCAATATGTTCACATCTGTGTATCAATAAATGCCCAATGATTTGGTTGAAATGTCAAAGCGTAAAATTGCAGAACTAATTAAAGAACTGACCTTTTAAAAATAAATATATCAATGGATGCAGGGGGCGGGTATTGGTTTGTAATAAAAAAAACACATTCTTCTAATTCTGAACACATTTAGAATATAACATATTTTAATGGAGAAAGTTGTTATATCAATCTTAAAAGCCTGGCCTATGCCTAAATATAGGTAACATGTTTGAACCTGTGTAAGAAAGAAACAAGATGAAGCATGTGGCCTAACTTTCATAAATCATAGAGGAAAATGAAAGGTTATTTAAATTTAATCTTTCCAAATGATTGGGCAATATTTTAAGCAGAAAATATATGGTCTAAGGAACTAATTATCTGATTGACACTAACATTAACTTCAGTCCCTTATCAGCGCCACAGAGTTAGTTCAGTCCATTATCAGCGCCACAGGATTAGTTCAGTCCATTATCAGCGCCACAGGATTAGTTCAGTCCATTATCAGCGCCACAGAGTTAGTTAAGTCCATTATCAGCGCCACAGAGTTAGTTCAGTCCATTATCAGCGCCACAGAGTTAGTTCAGTCCATTATCAGCGCCACAGGATTAGTTCAGTCCATTATCAGCGCCACAGGATTAGTTCAGTCCATTATCAGCGCCACAGAGTTAGTTAAGTCCATTATCAGCGCCACAGAGTTAGTTCAGTCCATTATCAGCGCCACAGAGTTAGTTCAGTCCATTATCAGCGCCACAGGATTAGTTCAGTCCATTATCAGCGCCACAGAGTTAGTTCAGTCCATTATCAGCGCCACAGAGTTAGTTCAGTCCATTATCAGCGCCACAGAGTTAGTTCAGTCCATTATCAGCGCCACAGGATTAGTTCAGTCCATTATCAGCGCCACAGGATTAGTTCAGTCCATTATCAGCGCCACAGAGTTAGTTCAGTCCATTATCAGCGCCACAGAGTTAGTTCAGTCCATTATCAGCGCCACAGAGTTAGTTCAGTCCATTATCAGCGCCACAGGATTAGTTCAGTCCATTATCAGCGCCACAGAGTTAGTTCAGTCCATTATCAGCGCCACAGAGTTAGTTCAGTCCATTATCAGCGCCACAGGATTAGTTCAGTCCATTATCAGCGCCACAGAGTTAGTTCAGTCCATTATCAGCGCCACAGAGTTAGTTCAGTCCATTATCAGCGCCACAGAGTTAGTTCAGTCCATTATCAGCGCCACAGGATTAGTTCAGTCCATTATCAGCGCCATAGAGTTAGTTCAGTCCATTATCAGCGCCACAGAGTTAGTTCAGTCCATTATCAGCGCCACAGGATTAGTTCAGTCCATTATCAGCGCCACAGAGTTAGTTCAGTCCATTATCAGCGCCACAGGATTAGTTCAGTCCATTATCAGCGCCACAGGATTAGTTCAGTCCATTATCAGCGCCACAGGATTAGTTCAGTCCATTATCAGCGCCACAGAGTTAGTTCAGTCCATTATCAGTCCATTCTTTTAGGATCTATAACCAACGCGCATTCTGTTCTTTGAGGATCTATAACCTTCGCGCATTCTGTTCTTTGAGGATCTATAACCAACGCGCATTCTGTTCTTTGTTTTTTATTGGATAGACTAAACATTCTGCAGGTTCGTTATTTGAGAATGAAATTTTGGAGTGATAGAAGGGAATTAAAAATGTCGTCATACAAGTATTTGTGGCACAACTAAGTAGGTAGTCGTCATACGAGTATTTGTGGCAAAACTATGTGGGTAGTCGTCATACGAGTATTTGTGGCACAACTAAGTAGGTAGTCGTCATACGTGTATTTGTGGCACAACTATGTAGGAAGTCGTCATAAGAGTATTTGTGGCACAACTAAGTAGGTAGTCGTCATACGAGTATTTGTGGCAATACTATGTAGGTAGTCATCACACGAGTATTTGTGGCACAACTAAACAGATTAAACTGATTGTTTTAAATGTCAACATTCTTCAGATTATTTTCATATAATATCACATTACATCATATTGTTTCATATTTTTGAAATTAGATACACTGCACATTTAGATTAGATATTTAATATTTTCAGTAATGCTGTATTCCAAATCAACATTTATATTTAGTTTAACATTAAGTCAGAAGTGCGTCATTCAGTTGTTGACGACATACATAACAGAGAATGCAGTACATATAACTATTTGATGTATAACGTTTGCTTATCATAAAAGATCAACATATTAATTTGACATTAACAATACTCATTGAATAGAAACACTACCAACAAATACAATTTATCGGCCAAATAGTACCGCAACAACGTCCTTCATCTTATTTCACAAGCGTAAACATCATTAGGGAATAGGTCATAAATATACTTCTCATGTATTAGTGATGATTCACTGAGGTCGAAATACAAGCACGGCAAGTTTACTCACACTGAAAGAGGTCAGAATACAGACATGTCATAAGTTTACTAACACTATCTGAGGTTAGTACAAACATAGAATACGTTTGCTCATCCTGAAAGAGGTGAGGATACAAGCAGATAATAAGTTTACTAACACCATCTGAGGTTAGTACAAACATATAATACGTTTGCTCATCCTGAAAGAGGCCAGAATACAAGCAGATAATAAGTTTACTCACACCGAAAGCTCTTTCAAATACCGCCGACTTGGACGTGAGCTATGGGAGGGGTGGGGGGGTGTGTCTACATGGGCGTGTCTAGCTAAGTGCTATGAATCTTGGTTGCTCTCAAGCTAGTAGCTCTGTCATTGCAGATTCTGTCCTTAGGGGCTTTTTGTATATAAGGTTCCTGCCCGCCGGGTTTTTCCCATACATCGGGAAGTTCCGTGCTGATGGATTTTTAGATTGACAAACAAACTCGTGAGTTGTGGCGTGGAAAAATAAATGTTAGTTGACAGTAGAAAAAAAAACAAGGAGCTGGTGTGTAGTTACTAAAGTATTATAAATAGCCCATGTTCGATTGTTTAACCCTATTCCAGGCTATTTAAATCCAGGTTTATTTGATCTGTTAATGGGTCAAGCCGGGTAAGTTACTGGAAAAGCGGTTAAAGTTGGGTTCGGTTAAACGTAATTTCGTGCATGCCGCGGCTGTGTGGCATTCTAGGAAACCTGACGGCTGTGTGGCATTCTAGGAAACCTGACGGCTGTGTGGCATTCTAGGAAACCTGACGGCTGTGTGGCATTCTAGGAAACCTGACGGCTGTGTGGCATTCTAGGAAACCTGACGACTGTTTAGGACTGGACAGTGGGATAGGAAAATACATGGCAATTGTTGAGTACAGCGGGATAGGACATACATAGACTGGACAGCGGGATATGACATACGTAGACTGGGCAGCGGGGTATGACATACGTAGAATGGGCAGCCGGGTATGACATACGTAGAATGGGCAGCGGTATATGACATACGTAGACTAGACAGCACGATATTACATACGTAGACTGGACAGCTGGATATGACAAAACGAGACGATTCTTGCGGACAGCAGGATAGGACAAAACCTGTAATCCAGAGATGTAGATGAAGGATTCCATGGAACGATTGAAATCTTAAACTATGGATATCGTGAACCCCTGACATAAATTGAACAACAAAGATAAGAGAGTGACATGCTGAAATGAACTATAAGCTAGATATAGACAGTGTGCTCTAATATTCGCATTGGCTGGGTGGGACCAGCCAAAGCTCGAATTGTCGTTGAGAACAGTATTTGTTTAGATTAAATAAAGACAAACAGAACAGAGCTCAATGTGTTGGCTCTAAATTTATCTTTCTTTCATGTTTTTTTGTCACTCTGCAAATTGGCCGCAAAATAATCTCAATAAGTTCATATTTAAGCTGTTGTCGACTCACGTTGTTTTCATCTCGCGACCCAACAGCGCGACCCACGCTTTTTGTAGTCTATTATATTTAAACACAGAGGCAGTGTTTATAAAGTCATCTTTATATACATTAAACCTTGTGCGGTCACGGCTATGGTTGGTTTGTTTAACGAGTGTTATTTTAATTAGGATAATTAACTCTCTGGATCTACAAATGTCTTTTTTTTAATTAATAAGATTGTGTAAACAGACAAAAGATAATGTCTTTGTCACGAAAACCAACACATTTCCGGTCCAGTGGTTGTGTCGGTACATTAATGTGAAATGACTAATGTCGTGGTTGGTTAGTATGGTCAGGGGGTCCCTATCTGGCAAAGAGTGTCAGGGGGCCCAAGATTGGCTGGCCGTAGCCCTGAAACAACTTTCTGATGGCAATATCGTTAGTAGGGTCAGTTCAATAGTACAGCCGAATACGTATTGGTGGAAACAGATACCGCAGATGTTACTTTCTGACAGCTGTCATTCCATGGTTGTGATAAGGAAGACATAGATGACTAGACCATCCCCTCTATAGCCACCAATGAAGACATAGATGACTAGACCATCCGGAATTTGAAGCAGTAACTGTAGGTTGTCGAGCTCACAACGAAAGTACGATTGAATTATCCTAGACATTATATATAATACTGCCTGGAAACGACGGACATAAATAGGAATTCCGTTCACTTTTTTTAACACAGTGGCTCCGGCACCAGCCAAAACCATTATATTAGGGTCTAAGGAACATGGAATATATTAAAAAAAAATTCAGAATTTTTTTTCAGGGTTAGGGTTAGGGATAGGGTTAGGGATAGGGTTAGGGATAGGGTTAGGGATAGGGTTAGGGTTAGGGATAGGGATAGGGTTAGGGATAGGGTTAGAGATAGGAATAGGGTTAGGGATATGGTTAGGGATAGGGATAGGGTTAGGGTTAGGGATAGGGTTAGAGATAGGAATAGGGTTAGGGATAGGATTAGGGATAGGGTTAGGGATAAGGTTAGGGTGTAGAGCAATATTATCTATGGCACTTTTTATATATGTATATATATATATATATATATATATATATATATATATATGTGTATAATACATACATACAAATATACACGCTGGTGCTATTACCGTGTGTTTTTTTTTTGGGTTCGGTAAAGTATCCAATCCAATAAATCAAGAGGAAATCATTGAAGAGCTCCCTTTCTTTGATACAAATAGCCAAACTCTTCAGCAAAACGTTTCATCCCATAAATGCATGTTGTTGTTTATCCCTAAGTACCCTAGTACTTAGATCTCAAATGTTCTTCCTTTGGCTTTGTGAGAGAAACCTGGAGAAAAAGTGGCAATAGGTTTATAGGTCAAGTAAATAGTCGCTTCCAATGTGGACATTTCGTCAGCCAGTCTGTTGTGTTGTGGTGCAGGGAAGGTGCGGAAGTGATTAGAGTTTGTTGACATGGTGATTGTGTTACTAAAAATAAACACTGCAAGCACATATCAGTCATAGACAACAGTTAAAGAGGAAGAATCGCTTTCGATATCTTTTGTAAGTGTATAAATAGTTTAAAATAAATGTATTTAAATACGTGCTTTGATAGTAGGGTTTGGTTGTATCCGTCTAGGATGATTCAAGGTTTGTTGTATCCGTCTAGGATGATTCAAGGTTTGGTTGTATCCGTCTAGGCTGATTCAAGGTTTGGTTGTATCCGTCTAGGCTGATTCAAGGTTTGGTTGTATCCGTCTAGGCTGATTCAATGTTTGGTTGTATCCGTCTAGGATGATTCAAGGTTTGGTTGTATCCGTCTAGGCTGATTCAAATCAAGTGTCTGCGAGAATTCTTTGAGTGGACTTTTACCATGACCTGAAAAGTTCTCTTGGTTCTCACTGGACAAGGAACCCGTGATTCTTAAGTCGACAGTTGAGCGCTCTACCTCACGACAATCTGCCCGATAAAGACCTATATTTACAGTTGCACACGCTTACACATGAGCAGCTATCTAAATTCCATCTAATTGCACAGCTGTGGGGTATTAGGATGCATTGGTTATAAGGCAGCTAGGTATTATGATCTCTTGGTTCTACATTGGTTCTACAGATGCAGGTTTTAAGATATTTTGGTTATACAGCTGCAAGGTATTAGGATCTCTTGGTTCTACATTGGTTCTACAGATGCAGGTTTTTAAGATATTTTGGTTATACAGCTGCGAGGTATTAGAATCTCTTGGTTCTACAGCTGTGAGGTATAAGAATCTTTTGATGTTTCAGCTGTATAAAATATTAAATCCACTAGTAATAAAAACAATAAATCTACAGTAATCAAACTGAAAAAAAAATCCATTTAAGTTTTCATTTTAAAACATGAATCGAGCTGTATTTAAATGCCTGAAGTTCATTGACAGGACGGACATAATTTCATTTCAATATCTTTATAATAAATAGAAAAATCGGTCAATAGATTAGGAATATTGCTTGATGATTGGGAGGGGGGGGAGTATCTTAACGACGTACTATCATACAGTCAATACTTTTTTTTTGTCTATTTCTGGACTTTCCCCCATTGAACGATATTTGGAGTCATTCGAAGATCCCAGCTCCAGACAGTGGTGCCCCGTTCATCCGTCACTGTCTGTGCCGGCACTACTTGGTTGGGGGTGGGGGGGTGGGTATGGGGGCGAGATGTTCCCCCCCTCCCTCCATCTCTCGCCCTTCAAATCATTTTTTACAATTACCTACGACGGTAGGGTGGTGTAGGCAGATATGAAGACGCTCTTCCCCATCAGAGTTTGAAATATGACTTCCATCTTTTTAGGTCAGCTGACGTCTACTGGAGAAATGAATAGCTGTAAACAGTTGGCAACATCTCTGTATAGACATTATGGAATTATGTCTCTGTATAGTTATTATGGAAGTATAGCTTACATTATATCTCTGTAAAGATATTATTTTTATAATAATTTGCATCGATTCGCTGTGCTGTAGTATAGCTTTCACTACATCCCTGTACATATTTTATATTGATATAGCCTTCATTACATATCTCTATAGATAGTATTCCACAAGAAATGTATCTCAGGGCATTTTTACAAAATAACTTTCGTTCCTTCTCTATATATACAACATAGGTGTAATAAATTGAAGTGTGGTCTTATAACTCGTGAACTACTTTCATTACATCCTGTATAGACGTTAACGTAGTAAAACTTGTGAAGGTGTAATTGTAGTATTTGCGGTATAACTTGGGAGCTACTTTCATTACATAGCGGTATAGCTGTTATATTAGTAAAACTTTTGAATAACTTTCATAGCATTATTCTATATAGCTTATCAATTACTTAAATTTAATTTCTGTATATCCCTTGTTGTATTATAGCCAGGGACGGATAAACCATTAGGCTTATAAGGCTTTAGCCTACGGTCCTGAAGAAATCGGCCCCTTGTTTATCAGATAATTATTCTCTGTGATTTTCCAGTGCATTATCTCATTTTTTTTGAGATTACGTTTTATCAATTTTTGTTCCCGAAATAATTTTTTTTTTAACAACCTTTTGACACACAGTTACCATAATCTGCCCCGAATTATAAATGTCATTATTTCGGTTATTTTTTCAATGCATGCCTTCAGTTTTTTTTAAAAAGCCCATTGAAAGACGGGTCAGTCACACATTTAGTTATTTTTCTTCCATCAGTGGGGGGGGGGGGGAAGACAGTAGTTTGAAAATAAAAATATCGAAAGTCGAAGTGAATTTAAGGCCTCAACAAGTAAATAAACAAAAAAAAGTGGCAATAAAAGAGTTAAATGTTAGTCACGTGATAACTCTGTTAGCCCAGAATTTGAAGAGTCAGTTGACGCCAAGAGAGAAAATGACCAACACTGAACATTGTAAAAAAAAAAAATTATATGGTTCAATAAAACTGTTTACGATCATTATTGAACCAAGTCATTGTATATAAATCAGGGTTGTTAATATTGCAATATTGTATTGGTATTGGCAGTATTGCCAATACTTTTTTAAGTATTGGTACGATATTGCAATACTTCTTGAAATTTGATATTGGTATTGGTATTGCCAATACTTATTTTTGATATTGGTATTGATTTTTAACCAATACTTAAAGCAATATTCAATAAGTTCTCTACAACATTGGTTGTGAATAAAGCTGAATATAATAAATTTTTCTTTGGTGTCGCCATCTTTCGAGTGACATTGCCAAGCAATTTTTGAATGAGACTGAGCAATGAATGATAATAGAAATCATATATGATATATGTGGCAATGAGTATTGACCAGTGAGTACTCTAAGTAAAATTGATTTCTATGGAATTTGCTATTCTTTCCAAGCTTTTTTCCGGTTGCATTAAATAATTTTCTTGAGTGTTTATTGTTATTTGCAAAGTATCGTCAGGCAGATCACTTGGTATGCTTTTGGTAACACCTGGTGAAACCCGGTGGAATTCAATGTATGATGCTGTCACCAGAGTTTACAACATTCTCTGTGTAAGTGACATGGAAGTTGTTGACAAACTTTGTAATGAACTTGATATCAAAAGACTACAGCCTGTACAGAAAACATTTGTTAAAGAGTATGTTGCTGTTATGAAGCCTGTTTGCTGTGCACTATATATTTTGCAGGGTGAAACTAAAAAAGACATTGGACTTGGTTTCCTTTTACCAACACTTGTCGTGATGAAGGCTCAGTTAAAAGTGTTTCCTAATCAAGGAAAGAATGATCAGTTCGTAGTTTATTCTCCATTAGCTTCGTGTCTTTTGCATGCCATCGATAGAAGATTTGCAAACATGTTTGACAGCATTGATGCTCGACTGGCATTCGTTGTACATCCCAAATTCAAGTTGGACTGGATGGATGATGATTTGCAGCGTTCGCATCTTATTGAAGTACTGAAGAGACGCGTTTCACAATCACTGATGTGAATCAAGAAATTAATAATTACTTGGCAGACACTTCAGACAGTATTGCATCATTGGATGCCTATCCACATATCCGTAAATATACCTGAATACAGGACTTCCTTTAAGCGCTGCTGTTGAGCTTGAAAGGCTGTTTTCATTAGGACAGCGGTCGGGGAACAGGGGTAAATTACCCCAAATGGGGTAAAAATGAAATTTTTGGGAGTAAAAATGAAACTTTTGTGAGTAAACAGTATATATTTTTAATTTGCTGTGGGGTAATATCAACTTACAAACAATATTTTGGGGTAATGATTAAAAAAGTTCCCCGACCGCTGCATTAGAAGGACGAATATTTTCCCCTCTTCGTTCACGACTGAGCAGTGCGCATTTTGAAATGGTTACTTTTCTTTGCCTGGCTAAGTGGTAACTGCAAGTTAGGTGGCGTTACCCTGTGAACTCTACTGGGATTCATTGTTCATCGTTAGTTTTCCAGATGTAATGCAATCCACTGACTCGGTCTGACTGCTTTTACTATAGTGTGATGTTTAACTGTTTAAGTATCATTTGCTTTTCTATGACAGTCATTTGCTTCATCCATCCATCCATTGATTCATTCATTCATTCACAATATGTGTACATCATACATATTAAAAATCTTGTTGCTAAAGGACGTTAAGGTATGCCGACTTATTTAATAGTAGTTTATTATGTTGTCAAAGACATTTGGATGCTTTGAGGGAAACTGATGAAGCAAGTGTTAACTATTGAATAAAATTTGGTTAAAAATACATCATCTAAATTAGCCAAAAATGTTGTTATCGTTTATCGATGTAAGTGATATAGAGCAATGAATTACGTATTTGCGTTTTATTCATCGAATGACCCAAATATTGGTATTGGTATTGGCAATAATAAATAAATATTGGTATTGGTATTGCAATACTGGTTTTAAAATTGTATTGGTATTGGTATTGCAATACTGGTTTTAAAATTGTATTGGTATTGGTATTGCCAATATTTTTTTTTAGTATTGTTAACAACCCTGATTTAAATATACACCCGGACCTCGGTATTCTTACTTGGTTGACAAACGAAGCAATTGTAAAGTTAAAGTTCTATATAATACCCTCTTGCTTTGAATACAAATACTAAATCTACATCACAATGAGTAAACCAAATATACACAAAAAAACGTCTATTGGTACCTCTTCACAAGTCAGCTATCGGGGGCTATTGTTAAAGTGTTCTGGTCCCAACAGTTGGGATTACTTTCATCAGCTGCTGTTGACCTAACGTCTATTAGTCCGTTTGACTATTCCACCTCCCACCTCTTTCCTCTTTCCTTTTCTCCCAACGAATTAGTCAACATGTCCTCTCGCCTTCCTCTCCTGGGACTCTATTTTATCCCTGAAGGTAAATGTGGCCTTTTACATCAGAAAGAGAAACCATTATTTATCTCCCCCCCTCCATTCCCCCTTTCCGGGTCCCCCAGTTCGCAGTGAGTACCTAACTCGAAGAATGGTGGTTGGGGGAGGGGGGGTTAGAGAAAAAGACGCAGGTGGCCATGAGTGTTGAAGGAGTGAAATGATGTAAACAAATCACAGGAAGTCGATCGAGGTGAGTAGTTTCAAGATGTCAGGAATGTGCACTCGAGCCCAGCCTTTTTTTTTTTTTGCATTATTTAAGTCTCAGATACAAAACTGGTGTCAAAATAATTAGTAGGTGATGTTTCAAGATGTCACGAGAATATCAGGTGTCTGCGGGGGTGGAGGAGGGAGGGGAAGCCGGGATGCGTGCACGCCCCATTATGTTCTCGATCTGTTGGCTCCAGGGGGGGGGGGGCGTGACAGAGTCACAACAGAGGGCAAATTTACATTTGGGACATTTCGGCCGTGGGTAGTACTTGAAGCCATTGTTGTTTGACTTACATTATGGGAATCGTTCAAGGTAGATATAACTTGCAGCCATTGTTGTTTGACTTACATTATGGGAATCGTTCAAGGTAGATATAACTTGCAGGCTCTGTTGTTTGACTTACATTATGGGAATCGTTCAAGGTAGATATAACTTGCAGGCTCTGTTGTTTGACTTACATTATGGGAATCGTTCAAGGTAGATATAACTTGCATGCTCTGTTGTTTGACTTACATTATTGGAATCGTTCAAGGTAGATATAACTTGCAGGCTTTGTTGTTTGACTTACATTATTGGAATCGTTCAAGGTAGATATAACTTGCAGGCTCTGTTGTTTGACATACATTATTGGAATCGTTCAAGGTGGATAACCTGGTTGTTGGGTTGAATCCATCTACGATGAATAATACTTGAAGTTTGTGATGTTAGACTTACATTTTGGGTATCGTTCAAGGTAGATAACTTGATGGTTTAGTTGTTGGCTCACTGAAACATCATCTGAATAAGTTGTACACCCCTGAGACACCGCCGCATTGCATACTTACATTTAACTTGTGGTAGACCTGGAGTACGCTATCGCGACGGGGGGGTCCATACCCGGGGAGGGAGGGGTGCGGGGTGCGAGGAGGAGAGGTGGGAGGGGTATATATTTGATCATTTGTCAGCAGAAATGTACAGGTTCCTAACAAGTTTTATCTCTTTTCTTCATCGGAGTCTCCGATACTCTTCCCAGACTTAATGAAACATTGTCTTACGGTTATCTTAGATTTGTTTCCCCCTAGAAAGTTTTCTTTTACTGTGTGAAGGAGTGACGCCATCTTGTACAAGATCAATACCCCCATACAGATGACGTCACTACCACAGTTTTTTTTTTACCGTTGTGCTTGCTAGTGAGAGATGAACTTCACTCACTCTGCCAGACATCTTGTGGTGGTGGTGGTTGCATCAGTATCTCATTACTGTGAATATATTGGCCAAGTAGTGTGTGTGTGTGTGTGTGTGTGTGTAACAGTATAATTGATGATAATTGTGTACCCTGATAAAATAGTCGTGACTCAATGTATGCATGTCGTACAATTTGAAGGTAGTGGTTTGTAGGTCGGAGAGACAGAATCGATAGACATTTATTTAGATTTCCACGTTGGCTAATACAGTAAAACGTCGCTATCCGAATCAATTGGGACCGGACACCGTTCGGATTGTTCGGATAACCGAAAACCGAATGCGATCCATGCAGTATATGAAACCGGACACTATACGAATATTAGAAATCATCACATGCGGGAAACGTGCTTGAAGAAAAAGCAAAATAGGTGCAAAATGTTGCAATGTTACCTTAATTTTGGCCTCACGCGAAACAACTGTTGAGCAATGAGTGCACTGTTCGAAAACGTATTCATGTACAGTACATGTTGTTGACAAAAATAAAATGGTCGTGAAAGTAGACGCTCCGGATAATAAACGTTCGGATAAACGACGTACTATTGTAATACAATATTTTTTTTTAAATGTGTGTATCATGATTTAGAATGATTTTTTTTCCAGCAATTAATTAAAGTTAAATTGTGTGTATCTTATGATATTCCTTCCAACAGACAATTTAGTGTTGAATTTTAACATTCTTTTTGATGTGAAGCTAATTATTCTGAAAGTTAACTTCATCTTATAAACACGTTTAAACTGTGTTAACATTTGTATTTCCGTTCAAATAGTGCAGACGATATCAATGGGGGGTGGGGGGGGGAAATGCTCAACGGTGTTGTTCACCTAGATAGATGTAATGAAGATAGATCAGTTGTGTTCTACCTGGCCGTCGTGCTGTGGTCTGACACTCTTGTTTATTATCTGCGTTTCTTCATCTCAAAAATATTTGGGTTTTATTTACGTGAAAATCGTCAAAGTTTGTACATTAATCTGTACCTGCGTGTTTTACTTGTCGGCCCATCTTGTTACCCGTTCAAGATTGTACATTAATCTGCACCTGTCGTGTACACTGTTACTTATGTTTTACGTATGTTTTACTTGTCGGCCCATCGTGTTACCCGTTCAAGATTGTACATTAATCTGCACATGTCGTGTACACTGTTACTTATGTTTTACGTATGTTTTACTTGTCGGCCCATCTTGTTACCCGTTCAAGATTGTACATTAATCTGCACATGTCGTGTACACTGTTACTTATGTTTTACGTATGTTTTACTTGTCGGCCCATCTTGTTACCTGTTCAAGATTGTACATTAATCTGCACATGTCGTGTACACTGTTACTTATGTTTTACGTATGTTTTACTTATCGGCCCATCTTGTTACCCGTTCATTCTGTGAGACCGCTAGGATCAGGTCATGTATATTCTGTTAGATCAGTACTATACTGAGTTGTTGTTGTTGTTATTGTTTTGAGATGACCATCACGTTACTCTACTACGGTCCAAAGTGGGGAAAGAAAATGAGATTTGATTTAATAGCGACCTGAGCTACAACACTTCCTATAGGTGGCGCTTTGTTTGTGGACTCCATCTTCATGCAATTGGTTGTGTGTTTTATAGCGCTTGACCGTCCACCTTAGGGTCCCTGGTCTTCCTCCGGTAAGGACCAATGGATATTTCAAGTAATGGCTAAACTCCCCGCTATATCTCCCGTGGTGCCTCCAAGGCCATTCCACTATTGGTTATGGTGGGGATGAAAGAAGGGCATTGCAAAAAACCGTCACATTAGTGGTTTATAGGATCTAAGAGATTTTATCTCATTATTACATCCAGTCCGGTCTTCTATATATATATATATGCCTTCCGTGGCGCCTCCATAGCCATTGCACCATCGTGTATGGTGGGGGATGAAAGAAAGACGCTATAATAACAGTCCCATTAGCGGTCTACATGATCTACCAGATAAAACCTTTCATCCTGGCAGGGAATTAAAAATAAATTAAAAGGAAACTCTTCGGCTCCAAAACAGACAGCAATTATAACAGTGACAACAAGTTTGTTTATTTTTACTACATTCCGTCAACCTAAACTTTATTTTTACTACATTCTGTCAACCTAAACTTTATTTTTACTACATTCTGTCAACCTAAACTTTATTTTTACTACATTCTGTCAACCTAAACTTTATTTTTACTACATTCTGTCAACCTAAACTTTATTTTTACTACATTCTGTCAACCTAAACTTTATTTTTACTACATTCTGTCAACCTAAACTTTATTTTTACTACATTCTGTCAACCTAAACTTTATTTTTACTACATTCTGTCAACCTAAACTTTATTTTTACTACATTCTGTCAACCTAAACTTTATTTTTAATACATTCTGTCAACCTAAACTTTATTTTTACTACATTCTGTCAACCTAAACTTTATTTTTACTACATTCTGTCAACCTAAACTTTATTTTTACTACATTCTGTCAACCTAAACTTTATTTTTACTACATTCTGTCAACCTAAACTTTATTTATAATTTTATAAATCATTTCACATTACGTCGTTTTAAAACTTTATAGCTGGTATTATAGATGCCTTTGTAGCTGGTATTATAGTTGCCTTTGAACTGTTTCATACAAATATTGATGAAACATTAATTTTGTTCACAATGGATGACCATCAAACGACCGTGGTTATCATAGTTTAGTCTCGTACGCCATGCCAGCTACAGTCAATTTCTGATTACTTTTCACTTTGCGTCGCTTCAGAACTGTCCAGCTGGTGGTATTGTTTGTTTCAAACTGTTTTATTCAAATATAGAACAACAGATCAATTGATTAATGAGACATTCAGTCATTAAGTTCGACCATCAAACCCATGACTATCATAGCTGGTCTCTTTTTTTTTTTTGTTGCGTTAATGACTGCGAAAAAGACCTTCGTCACTTTGCTTTGTCATACCTCGCCCTTTATCACGCGTGGTTTCGTCACGCTCGGCCTGTTCACGCTTCACCCATTGTCGATATCCTCACTCCTGAGATCAACCTTTCTTCCCTTCCACCGGGTGGCGATTGTCAGAGATTAACCATTTCTTCCGCCCTGCTGGATACGTCTACCCGCCTGTGTTGGCCAGGGTTTTTTTTTTGTTTTGGCTATCTGCGCCCGCTCATTTTGAATAGCCTGACTGGCAACTGTGGCCCGACCCTGTCGCCTCCCGCCTTTTATTAACACGCTATCAATCCTCATAATTTATGGAAGAGTGAGACCAGTCTTTGTTATTAAATATTCCAGTATTGTTGGCCCGTGGACGAGTCCCTGTGGCTGCAATGAGATAAACGAAGTCAGATATTAGGGGGGGGGGGGGCTAGGTAGGGAGAGAGAGGCACGCTACCCCAGGTGAAATGAAAAAAAAAAATTAAGGTCGATGATCATTCACTTTCTGCCATTCACCCCCACGTGTCTTGGGTCACGTGACCTAGCAGTGACACACGTAATTTATTGAGTTGTACATATCAGGTGTCTTGAAATTATTTTATGTGAGTCATGCAGCAATTAGGCGAATTTATTTTTTTTCTATATAATTTCAAGAAACATACACAAAAAATATATTTTATTCTATGAAATGAATTCATAAGTGATAAATTTATTTCGTGAACCTAGACACACAAATTTATTTGGATGTATAAAATATATCAATATTGAAGAAACATAGATCAATACCTTTCCGTTGGATTGGGTTGGGAGGGGGGTGCTACGTAAAGATATTCTCTTCTTTATATTAAAAGACAAAAGCATCTGTCGGGATCTTTATTATATCAGATTTTCAAAAGTGAGCTTTTGACAGTGTGAATTCTAGATATTTTAGGGAGCAATAGTTAGTTTACAAAGCTCTGGGTAGTTTGGGGAGTCAAAGTTTGTTTACGGAGCAATAAGCAGATTTAGGGAGCCTTAGCTAGTTTAGGAGACCATTGGTAGTTTAGGTAGCTCTAGGTAGTTTGGGGAGCCCATTGGTAGTTTAGGTAGCTCTAGGTAGTTTGGGGAGCCCATTGGTAGTTTAGGTAGCTCTAGGTAGTTTGGGGAGCCCATTGGTAGTTTAGGTAGCTCTAGGTAGTTTAGGGAGCCCATTGGTAGTTTAGGTAGCTCTAGGTAGTTTAGGGAGCCCATTGGTAGTTTAGGTAGCTCTAGGTAGTTTGGGGAGCCCATTGGTAGTTTAGGTAGCTCTAGGTAGTTTGGGGAGCCCATTGGTAGTTTAGGTAGCTCTAGGTAGTTTGGGGAGCCCATTGGTAGTTTAGGTAGCTCTAGGTAGTTTGGGGAGCCCATTGGTAGTTTAGGTAGTTTAGGGAGCCCATTGGTAGTTTAGGTAGCTCTAGGTAGTTTAGGGAGCCCATTGGTAGTTTAGGTAGCTCTAGGTAGTTTGGGGAGCCCATTGGTAGTTTAGGTAGCTTTAGGTAGTTTGGGGAGCCTATTGGTAGTTTAGGTAGCTCTAGGTAGTTTGGGGAGACCATTGGTAGTTTAGGTAGCTCTAGGTAGTTTGGGGAGCCCATTGGTAGTTTAGGTAGCTCTAGGTAGTTTGAGGAGCCCATGTTAGTTTACAGAGCCCTGGGTAGTTTGAGGAACCCATCGGTAGTTTAGGTAGCTCTAGGTAGTTTGAGGAGCCCATGTTAGTTTACAGAGCCCTGGGTAGTTTGAGGAGCCCATTTTAGTTTAGAGAGCCTTGGGTAGTTTAGGGAGCCCATGTTAGTTTAGCGAGCCTTGGGTAGTTTGGGGAATCCATTTTAGTTTGGGGAGCCCTAGTTAGTTTTGGGGGGTCATAGTGAGTTTTGGGTGCCATAGGTAGTCGGGAAGCCCTTGGTAGTTTAGGGAGCCATAGAATGTTATGGTGAATAAAGAAGTAAGAATTATTGTAACCTCATCATATACGGCTTTTGTGTTTATACGGCCTGGAGGCCTAATGTTGAGAATCTACTATAGATAATATTATTCTATATTGTGTTTATCTTAAGAATCTGTTTTGTTGAAACTTCTGGCTCGAAATCAAAATGTTCCAATTTCAGTGCCTGGGAATTGAACTTATGCCTAAATATTTTTATTTCATGTTTTTATTAATTGGAAAAAGAATAACTGTCATTGATGACGTGACATAAAAACAATTATTTGTGACGCGTCCAAGATAGGTCGTTAAACTGACTTCCATTATTTGTACTGACGCTGCTGAGTCATAAGATTCACTTCCATTAACTGTACTGACGCTGCTGAGTCATAAGATTTACTTCCATTAACTGTACTGACGCTGCTGAGCCATAAGATTTACTTCCATTAACTGTACTGACGCTGAAGAGCCATAAGATTTACTTCCATTAACTGTACTGACGCTGCTGAGCCATAAGATTTACTTCCATTAACTGTACTGACGCTGAAGAGCCATACGATTTACTTCCATTAACTGTTCTGACGCTGCTTAGCCATAAGATCTACTTCCATTAACTGTACTGACGCTGATGAGCCATAAAATTTACTTCCATTAAGTGTACTGACACTGCTGAGTCATAACATTTACTTCCATTAACTGTACTGACGCTGCTGAGCCATAACATTTACTTCCATTAACTGTACTGACGCTGAGTCGTAAAATTTACTTCCATTAACTGTACTGACGCTGTTGAGTCATAAGATTTACTTCCATTAACTGTACTGACGCTGAGTCATAAGATTTAATTCATAAAAAGAATGAATAGAAAAAAGCTGAATATTTGAATTTAATAGCAGTTGTTGTTATTTCACAAAGGATAAAACAAAACGAAAAGGAATTCCTAACAACTATTCCAAAATTTAACTTTACACTTCACTTTGTTTTTATTTCTCATATAGACCTGTTTGTTGTCAGTGGGAAAGTGAAGCAAGGTTTAGGTCATACTTCAAGTTCTGTTTAATGATAGATTTGGCTCTATGTGTAAACACTGACACTGGCATTGTGGATGCTGAAGATTCAGAGTGTCTGTGATATACTGTGTCCATGATCCAGTGTGTCCGTGATACACATGTGTCCATTAGGGTGGTGCTTAGGATCCACTAAAAATTAAAACCTTGATTTCTTTAGGTCTCACCCCTTTAAATTGTTCCTTTGGATGTAGAAACATCTAGAAAAAAAATGGTGCTAATATCTTAATATTTAGAGGTAGCTAGCTCAATGAAGCCAAAGTTTAGGTAAGCCACGTTCAACAAGTAAACAGATCACGCTTTTTGGAATTTTTGGCTTTTTTAATCAAAGATAGTTTCTCAAACACAACATTAAACAGTAGAATGAATTATTAAACAAGCAGAAACAATCCTGCATCTACAATATTCTACCTGTAATTATAGTTCAATGTTATCAGTCCGATAAGAAGTCATTTTGACAACGTCTGTTTCTTGGTGTCTGGATAGGATTGTCTATGCTGTTGAACAGTCTGTAGCAGGAACTAAAGTTGCTCCTCATCTCTGGTGAGGATTCCACTGTACTCTTGAATCATTGCTACACTCCTATCTGCATGGTCGTTGACAACCTAAATCTGCCGAACGTTCTCCAAAGATCGCCGATAATCTTCATGGTTGGTCCACTCATCTGGGTCAGCATCCAGGAATCCAGTCTGAAGCTCCATCATGTCAAAGAATCTCTTAGACTTTGGCGACACGAAGTCCTGGAGCCTCCTGTTGTTGAAGGATTCCAAATTAACAGAGATTATCTTGATGTCCTCTGGCTCCTCATTACCGCTTTCATTCATGGAATTTACCATGAGTCCTTTTGTTTCCGCCGATACCTGATCATCGAAGAATGCCAACCCAACCAATTCAGGGGACATGTACCAGAGTTGCTTTGAAAACTTGTTGGATGCAGCACTGGAAACAGCTATGTTGATTCCGGAGTAGCTGAGGATTGATTGGAGCAACAGCATATCATTGTATGGAGCAGCGGCTGCCAGGTTAGCCATGAACCAGGCTCTCATGTAGACACGTACAATAAAGATGCACAGCTCTTGAAGACCTCTCTCTTCCTTGGTTGTCAATCTGAATTTCCCTTTGAACATCCATATCTTCAGGCTGTACAGAACCTTCGACATCTAGCGAGCATGGTGCATTGCTCCAGGAGCAATGAAGTGCACTCATCTTTCAGGCACGACCCCAAGAAATAGCAGAGCAAGTTCCAGGAACTCTCGATAATCATCTCTTGGCTGCTGCTCTTGAATATGCTTCTGAGCAAATTCAATCAGAGAGTTGCGCACATCTTCTAGCGAAGTAGACACGTCTGAATTTGTCAGTGATGTTTCATAGTTTGCTCTGCCAATGAACTGTCAATGATCCTTGAAGCGTTTGAATAGCAGAACCTCAGGAGATGAAGTGGCACCTAAACAGACTTGAAAGACTGCGCCCAGAATCAGTTCCATAATGTGATGTCTGCAAGCAAGTGAAAGAAGACCCCGCTAAAGTTTTTGCTCCAGCAGGATGCAGGTACCACTAATCCGACCAGTGTTGGAACTAGTAGTATCAAAGCATATGCCTCTGATCTTGTCACTAACACCCCAGTCTTGCAGAGCTTGAAAGACAGCTCCGGCCTGTGCAGCATCAGTTCCGCAAGGCAGTTTCGCAACATTTAACAACTGTGATGCTCCTTTCCCAGAAACAATAACAGGAAGTCTGTCGATACATTCTTTATTTGTGGGATCCGGAATCAACTTTCCATCCCAATGCACAACCATAGGATAATCAGCTTGGCACGTTGCCAATAGTTTCTAGGTGGTGTAGGTAGGCCTATACTGTGTTGCTAATAGTTTCTTTATCTAGGCCTACTAGGCCTGCTGTGTATTAATTTTCCACTTCCAGGCCTATTTACATGTTTTATATGCTTAGTACAGCAGTGTAGGACAATCCACATAACTTGAATTAATATTATACAGTGTTATACACAAAACAACAGTGCAGTACACTATGTATTTTCATCACGGTCCAATACTCCTAAACTTTGACGCCATTGAGCTACCAGTAAACATGAACTGAATACCTCAATATTTTATTTTAAGACTTTCTATATATAAACGAACAAAAATGGGGGTGAGGGCAGTGATTTCTGAAAGTTCGTTTCTAAGCACCACCCTAGTGTCCATGATACAGTGTGTCCGAGATACACATGTGTCCATGATCCAGTGTGTCTGTGATACACATGTGTCCATGATCCATATGTGTCCATGTTCCAGTGTGTCCGTGATACACATGTGTCCATAATCAAGTGTGTCCAAGTATAAATGCAATTAGATAATGTAAGGCCACTGGCTGGGTTTGGAAGGAGAGGGGAGGGGGGGGGGGTGAAAGTTTTCAATACACATTGTTTTGATAAAAAAAAAAGCAAAAACTTTCTGACTGGAATCTTTCGGCAAGAAATAAGAAGGCCGGCTGGGAACTGAGAGGACTGCCTCCACATCCAGTAATCGAACATGGCCGTCCAAATAACTGGGGCCGACAATTGCGTGGGAAAATTGAGCGTTTTGTGAGATGATGACCTCTAGTGGACATAGATGTTTGTGGCTACTGAAGGTGCATGGAGATAGAGGGAAAGAGGATGATTTATTCAAATCAGAATCGTGCAGAATTTTTATGTTTATAGGAGATGTGTAAAAGATCAGTATAAAAAGAAATGTTATAAATGTATGTCCAAAAAAAAATATAAATTACTTGTGCTATAATATGAGAAAGAAATGTCCCGTATTCCAACAGAAGTGTTTAGTTTATCTTGTGTTTCCAAAGACGAGAACTGCATAATGCCCAACGATTATTCGTTGGTTTGCGGGGGGGGGGGGGACATCATGCTAATTAAACCAATAATTTTTTTTTTTTTCTAATTAGGAATGTTGTACTCAGCGGCCACACCTATAGGCTAAACAGTAGGCCCAAAAAACTGTGAAGACGACTCTGTTCAAACATGAGTAGACGTTTCGTGTGTTAAATCAATAAGTAAATAAAACTATACATCGATCAAAGTATAAGTATATATATGTGACGTAGACTGTCATTGTGAGGTCTGAATTGAAAATTGTTTTTAAGAATGTTGATGATAATTTAAATAAAAAAAGGTTTTCTATACATTGTGATACTTTTTGTGGTATTTTTAGAGCATTTTTTTTGTCCCCGTTTTGTCTGTCTGTCATCACCCTAGATCTCAACAACCATAAGTCCTAGACCCATGATGTATATATCATTTTGTAGGTCTTGGCCTGCCAAGAAATGACTTTTTCCATTTCGCGATAGGACCTCTGAGGGCCGGGCTTCAGGGCTCCTAAGGGGCTTATATATTATATATACACCTTGTACGTTCAATAACCCATTCATTTGGTGCGAAATACTGCAGCACGTAGTTTCACCAAGATTTATTAAGAAACTCATCAAATGAAATAGTAAGCTTGTGTTCTGAGTTTAATTGAAAGTATCAGAGCTATGCAACAATTGACGGAGTTTTCGGACGATTAAATGACTATAATTTCGAATGTTTTCAATTATGAGTCCTATTTCAGTAACCACAAACCACTTGTAGTTAGATTTAAGAGAAAATAATTTTTTTTTTCAAATATAAAGAAACGTCTTTATAATATTTTTTTACAGATATATGCATTACACAATTGAATTTATAAACATTTCCAAAACTTACAAATATTTACTGAAAGCTAACATACGTACTGATACATAACATGAAAATGCGCTAACACGTCCTGTGTCCAGAATGGAACAGGCTTAATTGCTTGTTTTTTGTTTGTTTGTTTATTTGTTATCTGTGAATAAATTTAAACAAATATAATGTGCTTAATTATTGTTTGAGGTTGTTTGTCCCATAATGTCATGCTGTGCCAGGGGTAAACAAAGTGTCACTTGATCAATTATGTCAACACGTGATGCTAATATTGACACCACGTGTCTGGGTGTCAGCCCCCCTTCCCTTCCCATGTCACACCTTGTTGTGTGCCCAACCACACCCCCAGTCAGTTATCAATTCACGGACATATCTTGTCAATAAATGGGAATAACATTACAGTAAGGGGAAAAAAACAATGTTGAATTAGGCAGCAGCGTATGTTGTTGTGACATTTTGTTTTTTAAATGGCTATTCTTAGTTACAGTCACCTACGCTACGAACCTGTCATTGTTTTGAATCTGGTTTTTTTTTTGTTTTGTTTGTTTTTTCATAAATAATACCAATGTTTGTTATTTGAAAAAAAAATTATATTAAATCCAATGACATAATTTCAGCTCTGCAGCTTTAAATCAAATTATTTTGTCCTATTATTCTGAGACTGTGATCTACACATATGGCAAGAATCTAATTTTCTAGGTTGCGATAGACCTATTTAAATTTTAGCATCTGGTCTTTGACAATCGTTTAATGTAAACACTTTGTTGAACGAAGTTGGTAATTTAATATCAAATTGTTTATAAAAAAAAATTATATTTGTTTAGTTCTGTGATTGAGATTTGTCAATTTCAAATTCATATGTTGTCTTTAAATAAAAATCCGGTTAAACAAAGACGCAGCATATTCCACAAGAGGAAGAGAAGAGGTTCACTTCGTTGTCAGACAAAATGCACAAAATTTAATGACGTCATAACAGACATGGTTTACTGATATGACGAGAAATTTCTGACCTTTCGGTTCTCACTGATCTAGAAATTTTTTCCTCCTCAAGACTTGAGATCAATGCACGTTTCGATTGCACGTTTTTTTTGGTTTTCACGGAGCAAGAGTTCTAGCTTCCAATCTGGCTAACAGTCTTACACTCCATTCCAGATAACACATACAAGCACACACACACACACTGTGACTAACCCTCTTTCCTTAATCTTCATCTTGTCCTTTCTGTGTAGCTCAGACAAACACACACATACACACACATACACATGCCCATCATCACAACATTGTAGTATGCAGACACACAGGCCCATCATCTGAAGATTGTAGTACAGACACACAGACACGCGATGCTGACAAACACAGCCCCCCACACCCACCCCCCACCCTTGGACTTGGATTAATTCCCCTCGACCTCTGTTTGTCCGGCTCTTCCCAACAATTCACTTGTCGCGAAGTTCAACGCTAACAAACGGGTTCAATGATAATCTTGGTCAGGCCCAATCAATTTATTTAGACCAGCAGCTCAGATCAATACACCGATTGGTCATGTTTGTCTGGACATGTGCAGATATATAAAACAAAAACACTCTCCGTGCATATGTAATGCCCACATTGGTGATCTGGATTGAATGATGTGGAAATAGCCCCGTCCGGCGGAATAATCCAGCAAGTTAAGAGGATGTATATCAAAACAACTCACATGGCACTGGGTATATTGTACACTTTTATTATGTACAGCTTTGTGAATTCTTAAAAACTAAGAGACTAAGCTGTCAGGCAGCCCTGTAGCGTGAAAATTCTACAGCAGGGGGCCAGAAATTCTACAGCAGGGGTAGTGTTGTTTTCGTTGACGAAAACTAAAACTAAAACCTTCGTTGACGAAAATGTTGACTTTTCGTCAACGAGAACTAAAACTAAAATTAGCAGCAAGACTAAAACTAGACGAAAACTGAAATTATTACAGAAAAAACGAAATAAAAACTGAAACTAAAATATAGTGTTGCTTTCTTTCACGAAAACTAAAACTAAAACCTTCGTTAACGAAAATGTTGACTTTTCGTCAACGAGAACTAAAACTAAAACTAAAATTAGAAGCAAGACTAAAACTAGACGAAAACTAAAATTATTACAGAAAAAACGAAATAAAAACTGAAACTCAAATATGACCTGGGACTAAAACAACACTAAGCAGGGGCCAGGCAATAACCGGGGGGGGGGGGGTGGGGGCAGGTAATACATTTTACTAAGTAGAGCCTAACAAGCAGAGGGGGCCAGACAAAATGCAGGGGGGCCCGGCCCCCCTGCCCCTCCCGCACGCTACGGGCCTGCTGTCAGGACCGCGACAAAGAGGAGAGAGGTGCGTGTGTGTGCGGGGAGGGGGCTTAAGTAGTCAGTCACTTTTCAGTTTCAGTGTCGATAGTTTGAGAATGGCCCCTTAGATTAGGTGTTATATATTAACTTGTTATATTAACTTGTTATATTAACTTGTTATATTAACTTGTTTTCTGAACGCTAATCTTCTCAATTATCTTTTAAATCATGGAACATTAAGCTATGATTTTTTTTTTAAATACAGCTGAACATTAATCTTTTCCTTTTTTAGCGCTGAAAAATTACAATACACACTTCCTGTAATTACTTACCATACATACTTACCATACACACTTCCTGTAATTACTTACCATACATACTTATAATACATACTAATTGCATACTTCCTGTAATTACTTACCATACATACTTATTGCATACTTCCTGTAATTACTTACCATACATACTTACCATACATAATTATTGCATACTTACTGTAATTACTTATCATAATACTTACCATACATGTATTTAAAAACTCTTGGAAGCAGGAAGACAATGAAAACGTCAAAAATTCTTGATCAAATATTGTGTCCATGATCCATTGTTGTAGGAAAACTCCGAAAAACTCCCACTAGCTCGCAATGGACCCCCACCCACCCAACTCCTTGTTCTTTTAGAACAATGTTTAATTACATAATGACAACCTTTGTTATAGTTAGAGATCGAATGAATTTTGTAGTTGGACAGTGAATGTTGTAGTTGGAGAGTGAATGTCGTAGTTGGAGAGTGAATGTTGTAGTTGGAGAGTAAATGTTGTAGTAGGAGAGTAAAAGCTGCAGTTGGAGACTGAATTTTGGAGTTGGAGAGAAAATGTTGTAGTTGGAGAGAAAATGTTGTAGTTGGAGAGAAAATGTTGTAGTTGGAGAGTAAATGTTGTAGTTGGAGAGTAAATGTTGTAGTTGGAGAGTGAATGTTGTAGTTGGAGAGAAAATGTTGTAGTTGGAGAGTAAAAGCTGCAGTTGGAGACTGAGTTTTTGAGTTGGAGAGAAAATATTGTAGTTGGAGAGTAAATGTTGTAGTTGGAGAGTAAAAGCTGCAGTTGGAGGGTAAATGTTGTAGTTGGAGAGTAAATGTTGTAGTTGGAGACTGAATGTTGTAGTTGGAGAGAAAATGTTGTAGTTGGAGAGTAAATGTTGTAATTGGAGAGAAAATGTTGTAGTTGGAGAGTAAATGTTGTAGTTGGAGAGTAAAAGCTGCAGTTGGAGACTGAATTTTGGAGTTGGAGAGAAAATGTTGTAGTTGGAGAGTAAATGTTGTAGTTGGAGAGAAAATGTTGTAGTTGGAGAGTGAGTGTTGTAGTTGGAGAGTGAGTGTTGTAGTAGGAGAGTTAATAATGTAGTTGGAGAGTAAATGTTGTAGTTGGAGAGTGAATGTTGTAGTTGGAGAGTAAAAGCTGCAGTTGGAGAGTAAATGTTGTAGTTGGAGAGAAAATGTTGTAGTTGGAGAGTGAGTGTTGTAGTTGGAGAGTGAGTGTTGTAGTTGGAGAGTAAATGTTGTAGTTGGAGAGTAAAAGCTGCAGTTGGAGACTGAATTTTTGAGTTGGAGAGAAAATGTTGTAGTTGGAGAGTAAATGTTGTAGTTGGAGAGTAAAAGCTGCAGTTGGAGGGTAAATGTTGTAGTTGGAGAGTAAATGTTGTAGTTGGAGAGTGAATGTTGTAGTTGGAGAGAAAATGTTGTAGTTGGAGAGTAAATGTTGTAATTGGAGAGAAAATGTTGTAGTTGGAGAGTGAATGTTGTAGTTGGAGAGTAAATGTTGTAGTTGGAGAGTAAAAGCTGCAGTTGGAGACTGAATTTTGGAGTTGGAGAGAAAATGTTGTAGCTGGAGAGTAAATGTTGTAGTTGGAGAGAAAATGTTGTAGTTGGACAGTAAATGTTGTAGTTGGAGAGAAAATGTTGTAGTTGGAGAGTGAGTGTTGTAGTTGGAGAGGGAGTGTTGTAGTTGGAGAGTAAATATTGTAGTTGGAGAGAAAATGTTGTAGTTGGAGAGTAAATGTTGTAGTTGGAGAGTAAAAGCTGCAGTTGGAGACTGAATTTTGGAGTTGGAGAGAAAATGTTGTAGCTGGAGAGTAAATGTTGTAGTTGGAGAGAAAATGTTGTAGTTGGACAGTAAATGTTGTAGTTGGAGAGAAAATGTTGTAGTTGGAGAGTGAGTGTTGTAGTTGGAGAGGGAGTGTTGTAGTTGGAGAGTAAATATTGTAGTTGGAGAGAAAATGTTGTAGTTGGAGAGTAAATGTTGTAGTTGGAGAGTAAATGTTGTAGTTGGAGAGTGAATGTTGTAATTGGAGAGTAAAAGCTGCAGTTGGAGAGTAAATGTTGTAGTTGGAGAGAAAATGTTGTAGTTGGAGAGTGAGTGTTGTAGTTGGAGAGGGAGTGTTGTAGTTGGAGAGTAAATGTTGTAGTTGGAGAGAAAATGTTGTAGTTGGAACGTGAGTGTTGTAGTTGGAGAGTAAATGTTTTAGTTGGAGAGTAAAAGCTGCAGTTGGAGACAAAATTTTTGAGTTGGAGAGAAAATGTTGTAGTTGGAGAGTAAATGTTGTAGTTGGAGAGTAAAAGCTGCAGTTGGAGGGTAAATGTTGTAGTTTGGAGAGTAAATGTTGTAGTTGGAGAGTGAATGTTGTAGTTGGAGAGAAAATGTTGTAGTTGGAGAGTGAGTGTTGTAGTTGGAGAGTGAGTGTTGTAGTTGGAGAGTTAATAATGTAGTTGGAGAGTAAAAGCTGCAGTTGGAGACTGAATTTTGGAGTTGGAGAGAAAATGTTGTAGTTGGAGAGTAAATGTTGTAGTTGGAGAGTAAAAGCTGCAGTTGGAGAGTGAATGTTGTAGTTTGAGAGTAAAAGCTGCAGTTGGAGACTGAATTTTGGAGTTGGAGAGTAAATATTGTAGTTGGAGAGTAAATGTTGTAGTTGGAGAGTAAATGTTGTAGTTGAAGAGTAGATGTTGTAGTTGGAGAGTAAGTGTTGTAGTTGGAGAGTGAGTGTTGTAGTTGGAGAGTAAATGTTGTAGTTGGAGAGTAAAAGCTGCAGTTGGAGGGTAAATGTTGTAGAAGTAAAGTGAATTTCGTAGTTGGAAGGTGGGTGTTATAGTTGGAGAGTGAATGTCGTAGTTGGACAGTGAATGTTGTAGTTGGAAAGTGAATGCTGTAGTTGAAGAGTAAATGTTGTAGTTGGAGAGTGAATGTTGTAGTTGGACGGTGAATGTTGTAGTTGGAGAGTAAATGTTGCAGTTGGACAGTGAATGTTGTAGTTGGAGAGTGAATGTTGTAGCTGGAAGCTGAATGTTGTAGTTGGAGGGTAAATGTTGTAGTTGGAAGGTGAATTTTGTAGTTGGACAGTTAATGTTGTAGTTGGAGAGAAAATGTTGTAGTTGGAGAGTGAATGTTATTGTTGGAAGGTGAATGTTGTAGTTGGACAGTTATTGTTGTAGTTGGAGAGAAAATGTTGTAGTTGGAGAGTGAATGTTATTGTTGGAGGGTGAATGTTGTAGTTTGACAGATATTGTTGTAGTTCGAGGGTGAATGTTGTAGTTGGAGAGTGAATGTTATTGTTGGAAGGTGAATGTTGTAGTTGGACAGTTATTGTTGTAGTTGGAGAATGAATGTTGTAGTTGGAGAGAGAATCTTGTAGTTGGAGAGTAAATGCTGCAGTTGGAGTGTGAATGTTGAAGTTGGAGAGCGATAGTAATATTGTACTTTGAGAGTAGTTTAGGCCTTTTCACTGTGGTGCTGAAGATAAGAATGGTTATTGCTCTTTGGAAATGCAGAAATTATCCATTTTAAACTGTAGTATTCTTTTATCAAACTATCCATCGAGATAATTTTATTTTTTATTTGAATCCTACATTGGGTTTTAAACTTTAACTTTTGATGAAAGTAGCATCAAATATTCTCATGTCGATGTTTCTTTGTTCTTTATAAAACACTGTTTCGAAATCTTTTCATCGGGTATTAAGTTCTTTCCTAACAATTCCTCCAATGAGTTTCGTCCACCGAACATAATCAGTTCAACGTGATATCAAACCAAATCACTGCAATACAAGTAGAGAAAAAGCCCTACGGCAATACACGTAATATCATTGACCACAGATGAAAAATATATTTATACAACGTGTAAATGTCTGAATATGAAATTCACAATAAAGTGTGCATGCATTTTTGGACTATTCGCCATCAATTATTTTGTAATTATATTTGGTCTCAAGTGACAAAAGTTGTCTTTACTTAGGGTCATCTTGAAATGACCTCTCCTAAACAACCCAGCGTTAGTCAACTATTGATCGTCAAAAACCTCGAATACCGTAAAAAGCTTTTTTTTTTTATTCCAGTCAACAGGATGGATGGGAAGCTCTGGGCCTGCCCTATTTATACTTCATATTTCTATAGCACGCCACTTTCTGGTGCCATTACGTAGCCGCCCCTGTGGAACTGGATGCAAATTTCGTAACCAGCCAGTTACAGACACCTGAATGGTTGGCCGGCCAGTGCCGAGACCGATGAATACAGGAAAGCAAACTACGCCCTGGGCTCTTTTATTGAAACCCGTGACCCAGGGCCTCTTGAGTTCTCTATCGATACCACCGGCTGTAAAGACCGACCCGTAGCACAAGCGTGGGTGGAAGGGCGGGGGGGGGGGGAGTCTGTACACACTGGCACAATAGAAAACATGGTTACTGTGGGAGGAGGGAGAGAGGTGAGATTGAGAGAGCGAGTATGAGAGAGAGAGAGAGAGAGAGAGAGAGAGAGAGAGAGAGAGAGAGAGAGAGGAGATAAAGTAGAAGAGAAGGATGTTTTATTTACTTTGTAGATTGATATGTTTACAATAAACTGTCAGTATCTGATCCTGTGGGTTATTTTAAGATAATAAATTGTAGATAGTCATAATATCATGCTATGATATTCATAAAATATTAAGTGTCAGAAAGGTCATAATGAAGAAGACAGACACAAACAAACTGATAGACATTATCATGTTTCGGTAAAGGGAAAGTTCCTGGGGTTTTTTTTTTCTACATTTTAAATTCTTATTTACTGACCTCACTAGAATTACTCCATATGTCAACAGGACAAAAATAAAAAATATTTCACATTTTATACACAAATATTTAAGGACATCTGTGTTGCGTGTGATGCAATTATATAACTTATTGTTATCTTTCCACATAAACAACTTCTGTTATATTTTGTGTTTTGTACACTTTCCTAAAATTGAAAAACACTTCTTTAAAAGTAAATATTACTTGTTTCTGTATTTATACATTTAAGGAATATAAATTTATTCCAATAGATAAGTGCGCTAGAGTAAATTTGATTCGAGACATGTTGGCTGATATTCTGTGCCACAGACGGCGAGTATATGATGGTCACGCATAGCCTACAATAAAGCACAACAGCATAGATTACAATATGGCACAACAGCATAGACTGCAATATGGCACAACAGCATAGATTAATTACAATAGGGCACAACAACATAGATTACAATAGGGCACAACAACATAGACTACAATATGGCACAACAGCATAGACTACAATATGGCACAACAGCATAGATTACAATAGGGCATAACAACATAGACTACAATATGGCACAACAGCATAGACTACAAAATGGCACAATAGTATAGACTACCAATAAGGCACAACAATCTAAGCATATGGCAGTAAAATTAGACTTTTTTAAACGTAGTATTTAGTAATAGTCTTATAAATCTAGTTTTAAAATAAGGCGTCTACATAAACATTTTACATTCAAAATTGAAAGTGCCAGTCAATATAAATATACCAGCGATATCAAGTATATCTAGCAATTATTTACAACTAGCTGTACCCTGCAAAACCTTTGCATTGAGTTATATCCCCTTAGGTTTGATCAGTAGGCTAGGTTATTTTTGGTTTCATGCAGATCCGATTTTTTCATGATTGTATTTTAAACTGGAATACTGTTGTATTGATTCTTTACTATTATTTATATTATGCATATGTTCTCTATTTCACACCGGTTGATAAAATTTAGTAACACAAGTAAATATCATCGAATTTTTAAAAGTCAATTAACAAAAAGAAAAGATAGGTTCAGGAATGGTACTGAAATAAAAACAATATCCAATTTAACAGAGGATTCCGATTTTGTATGGTCCAGACCTATGTTTGTTAAATGATCCATTGAGACATGTCCATTGTTTAATGATCCAATTGAGACATGTCCATTGTTTAATGATCCATTTAGACATGCCCATTGTTTAATGATCCATTGAGACATGTCCATCGTGAATGATCCATTGAGACATGTCCATTGTAAATGATTCATTGAGACATGTCCATTGTTTAATGATCCATTGAGACATGTCCATCGTGAATGATCCATTGAGACATGTCCATTGTAAATGATCCATTGAGACATGTCCATTGTTTAATGATCCATTGAGGCCTGTCGATTGTAAATGATCAATTGACGCCTGTCCATTGTTTAATGATCCAATGAGGCCTGTTCATTCAGTTTTTATAGAATGGTCTCTATGACGGACCGCCTTCAGAATTCCCTACATGATAGTTTTATAGTGTATGGTCACGTGATACATGGCCGGACCATGTCAGCTTTCCCTTCAACCAGGTGAAATGGGGGAGGGAAGTGTGGGGGGGGGGGGGTCACCGAGCTGCAAAGGTAATTTCTCACATCTTGAAACATCCACTTAAAGAGCATGCTGTGGATCACCAGTGGCTTATAAACGTGTGCTGAGTTGATGAAGCTGGTCCTTCTTTTTGCAGATCTTGTTTGGACTGGTCTTAGCTGCCCCCCTACCCCCCCCCCATCAGCCTTTGTCCATGGATGGTTATTTCTATTTTACCATCCAATAGGCACTTGCGTTGTTTATGAAAGTTTTTTTTTTATTTATAAGCTCTTTGGGTGCGATGTTGCTACCACAATAAATTAAAGAGAAAATGTTATATCTAAACAGCCGACAAAATGGTCGATAGGGGGCGATTCGGGAGAAAACGCAATCGGACCAATGAGGTGGATGAGTAAATATTTGAATTTCGAAATCAAAAAAATGATGCTTTAACGGGAGTGGGAAGGGGGGGGGGGGAATCCTGATTTTTTTGAAGGCTTTGTTAGGGCACGGCAAGAAACAGGTTGAGAAACACTGATCTGGACTCTTCAAAGGATATTGATGTTAATATCAGCAATAGCTCGTGATATTATTTTATGTTGGAATAGACCTACAGTAAATTACGATAGTGATATCTTTATTAGATACGAATAATTTTGGAATATCGGTCATTTCAATTTCTTTCAAGAACAGAAAACTTCGGCATTATCGTTATTTTGAAATGCTTTTTAGTCAAATATGATCAGAGTTTACTATCAGCCAATCAAAGTCTTTCATATTGTCCGCCAAGCTCTAGGGACATATATGTGTCATGTATGAAACATGCTATTATACTGGAGTCGCTGGTAATCGTTTCCTAAACTACTTAACTCCAATTATACTAATGGCAGATAGATATAAAGGGGGGGGGGGCACAAAATAATTTAGACTAATTGAATAACCACGTAAGTAAATTATACTGTATTTAGTGCTGCTATAAATGTCCTGTATGAAAAGTCAGTGAAACAAAAGAGAAATGGTATGATACTAGTCAAGTGTAAGGAAATGAAAATGAGTTACTTATGGTCGGTATATAGTCTACTACTATACAGTATTATGAAAAGTTATTGGGTGGTAAATATTACATTATTCGGAGATAGATAGATAGATTTGTATATTAAATGATATTTACAGACGACATTATTGTTGCTTCCCATGAAGAGTGTTATAAGATTATATTGTTGTTTGATATATTGACTTTCGGTGTTATCAGACACTATGGCTTTCGTTTCATATATTCAGAGTTGTTGTATGCTTGATACCTAGATCCCAGAAATCCTTTATATTCAGAGTTATTGTTTGTAGATACTTAGATCCCAGAAGTCCTTTATATTCAGAGTTGTTTTATGCTAGATACCTAGATCCCAGAAATCCTTTATATTCAGAGTTATTGTTTGTAGATACTTAGATCCCAGAAGTCCTTTATATTCAGAGTTATTGTTTGCTACATACCTAGATCCCAGAAGTCCATTATATTCAGAGTTGTTTTATGCTAGATACTTAGATCCCAGAAGTCCTTTATATTCAGAGTTGTTTTATGCTAGATACTTAGATCCCAGAAGTCCTTTATATTCAGAGTTGTTTTATGCTAGATACCTAGATCCCAGAAGTCCATTATATTCAGAGTTATTGTTTGCTACATACCTAGATCCCAGAATTCCATTATATTCAGAGTTGTTTTATGCTAGATACCTAGATCCCAGAAGTCCTTTCTATTCAGAGTTATTGTTTGCTACATAACTAGATCCCAGAAGTCCATTATATTCAGAGTTGTTTTATGCTAGATACCTAGATCCCATTATATTCAGAGTTATGATGTCCTTCTTTCATCCCCACCATAGCCAATAGTGCAATGAAGACAGGAAGACAGACGGATGGATGGAGGGGTGGATGGATAAAGCATGTCTGATGTAAACAAAACTGCACAGTCCTAAACAATGCAGCCAGTAAACTCCCAATATCCTGCAAACCTCTCGACCTCCACGGTTGACCTGCTACCAGGTGTAAGAATTAAAACTCGGATGGGGGGGGGGGAGGGGAGAGATTGAAACCGGAGTCGACCTAAACAAATATTTGGAGAAAGTCATAGAAACTATTATTGGAAATTTTTTTTAAGTGACAAAATTGTCCAGGAACATTCCAGCGCTGTTTATTTTTGACAGTTATTGCCCCGTGGTATTTACCGGCCCCCGACCCTCACTTCGGCAGACAAACTATTTATTTGTTAAATGCCATTCGGTTGCAACTCAAAAAGAAGCCAACCACCGTTCAACCTGCGTAAGACTCAAATTGTTTTTTTTTTATTTTTTTTATTTTTGCTTACCCGTCACAAAATATTCGCATCTCCATCTACCCCCCTCCCCCACCCAACCCCCTTTCCCAACCAATATCTGCGTAAGACTTGGGTTTTTTTGTTGGGTTTTTTGTTGGTTTTTTTGTTGGGTTTTTTTGTTGTTTAGTTTTTCTTTATTTTTTTTTTACTTCTCAAAATATTCACATTTTTTCCTAACTCCTCCCTATATAACACAGACACACACGCACACACAGCCACACACAGATAGACACACAGAGACACGGTGTCAGCTAGTACGGGGGATGTATTGCTGATGAAGTGCCGCGATATAGTGGAAGAAAACACATTTACAATCCTGGGTACAACAGATTCACCAGTAGCGGAACCAACATTGATACACAGTAGGGACGTAAGGGGGAAAGGGGGCGGGTCAGACGGAAGACTTGTCTGTCTACTGCAGATTTGAAGAAATCATTGAGACTTGTGTTTTTGACAGTCACATTAAGAAATATTTCTGGCTGACCAACGTATGAAGACGTCAATTCCACTGGTCCAGTACTTCAGCTCACACTTTTACTTGTTTCTCCTTTCTTTCTTTCATTCACATTATCTTACTTCACGGAAAACATGTTCAGTTGGGGGGTCAGCGCGGGGGGTGGGTAGGGGGGGTGAGAGACAACGATTGTGGGGGAGGGGGGGGGGCTGTGTTCGGTATTATTTTAATAACTGCACTCACTGGATCCAGGGTCGTCATTTCAGTTCGATGCAGGGGGTTACTAGCCTTAAATTTCGGCCATTTTTATGGATATATGATCTTTTTTTTTGTTTTGTTTTGTAAATACAAATATGACCTATACATTTTTAATATGGAAATAAATTCTAACATTTCTTTTCGATTTAACCTGTCTGGTGTTTTTATTGTTGTTTTTTTTTTTTTTGGTGGGTCTCTTAGCGAGATAGATAGATAGATAGATAGATAGATAGATAGATAGATAGATAGATAGATAGATAGATAGATAGATAGATAGATAGATAGATAGATAGATAGATAGATAGATAGATAGATAGATAGATAGATAGATAGATAGATAGATAGATAGATAGATAGATAGATAGATAGATAGATAGATAGATGTTCAACTAGCTGATAAATGCAAATATTATTCGACCAATAAACTTAGAAGACGTACACAGGTAAGCAGACAGAAAGATTAACGAATAGACAGACAGACAGACGGACGGACAGATGGATGGATGAGATAATGTGTCTGTGAAACAAAGGAAGATTGGAAAAAAAATATTGCGCGTATGTCAATGTGTGAGACAGAGATTGTCATTTGTGAGAGTATGTGAGGCACGTTGAGTGAGGAAAGGAGTGTGTGGAATAGTGAGTGGGATTGTTGTGTGAAAGTTTTTTGTAGTATCGCAATGTAAAAGAGAGAGAGAGAGAGAGAGAGTGAGTATATGAGAGAGAGAATATAGGAGAGAGTGAGAAAGAATAGGAGATAGTGAGAATATAGGAGAGAGTGAGAAAGAATAGGAGAGAGAGAATATAGGAGAGAGTGAGAAAGAATAGGACAGAGAGAGAGATCGAGAGAGATAGAGATAGAGAGAAGTGTAATTGTGGTGCATGTGAGGATTATAGTGTGTTTGATTAGGACATAACCCTACAGTGCCCCATGATTCATATATAAAAAAAATTCCCTTAACCCTAACGGGCCATCGGGGCAGATGAACTGTAGAATTCATCTGTTTCTATAACCTCGGCATATGAAGGGGTTGTGTGGTTGGCACAGCGCCCAGCCGCCTTTACTTCCCCAACTTAAAGTCAGGTACCCATTTAAAGCTGGGTGGACGACTTGTGGGACGACTTTGAAACACATTTTCACCTGGAAAAATTCCACATGGTTTTCACCGATGATCGAACCTAGGACTCTCAGGTCGACAGTCGAGTATCTACACCACTCGGCCACCCGTCCCACGGGATTCATATATGAATCAACCATATTTTTTCATTATTATAATCTTATTATTAACTTTGGCCTAAAAAGGTGAATGTATTTATTCACGTTATTTGAGAGGGATGTAAATTACCGGAAAAGCATGCGCAATCAACTTTCGCTATATTTATTTCCAATCAGATGTTAATAATAGTACAAATATTTAAAAAAACAAGCAATTAAGCCTGTTCCATTCTGTACACAGGACGTGTTAGCGCATTTTCGTGTTATGTATCAGTACGTTTGTAAGCTTTCAGTAAATATTTGTAAATTTTGGAAATGTTTATATATTCAATTGTGTAATGCATATATCTGTAAAAAAAAATATTATAAAGACGTTTCTTTATATTTGAAAAAAAAAATATTGTCTCTTAAATCTAACTACAAGTGGTTTGTGGTTACTGAAATAGGACTCATAATTGAAAAAATTTGAAATTATAGTCATTTAATCGTCCGAAAACTCCGTCAATTGTTGCATAGCTCTGATACTTTCAATTAAACTCAGAACACAAGCTTACTATTTCATTTGATGAGTTTCTTAATAAATCTTGGTGAAACTACGTGCTGCAGTATTTCGCACCAAATGAATGGGTTATTGAACGTACAAGGTGTATATATAATATATAAGCCCCTTAGGAGCCCTGAAGCCCGGCCCTCAGAGGTCCTATCGCGAAATGGAAAAAAGTCATTTCTTGGCAGGCCAAGACCTACAAAATGATATATACATCATGGGTCTAGGACTTATGGTTGTTGAGATCTAGGGTGATGACAGACAGACAAAACGGGGACAATAGACTTGGGCAACCCTATAAAGTTTGTGAGTGTGAATAAAAATATAAAGTGTGTGTGGTTGTGTGTGTTGAATGTCATATTCTTTTAAGGAGAGTATATTGTGATGGTGTATCACTAGCGTCTATATGTGTTTGTAAGTGTGAATGTTTATTGTGTGTGTGTGTGTGTGTCTCTGTTAGTGGGTATACTTGGTGTGATTGTGTGTATGTGTATGTCTGTGTGTGTATGTCTGTTAGCATGTATGTTTACTTTGTGTGTTTCTTTGAGTTTATGTCTGTTAGCATGTATGTTTAGTGTGTGTGTGTGTGTGTCTGTGATTGTATGTCTGTTAGCATTTATGTTTAGTGTGTGTGTGTCTGTGAGTGTATGTCTGTTAGTATGTATGTTTAGTGTGTGTGTCTGTGAGTGTATGTCTGTTAGCATGTATGTTTAGTGTGTTTGTCTGTGAGTGCATGTCTGTTAGCATGTATGTTTAGTGTGTGTGTGTCTGTGGGTGTATGTCTGTTAGCATGTATATTTAGTGTGTGCGTGTCTGTGAGTGTATGTCTGTTAGCATGTATGTTTAGTGTGTGTGTGTGTGTGTCTGTGAGTGCATGTCTGTTAGCATGTATGTTTAGTGTGTGTGTCTGTGAGTGTATGTCTGTTAGAATTATGTTTAGTGTGTGTGTGTGTGTCTGTGAGTGTATGTCTAGTAGCATGTATATTATGTGTGTGTGTATATATGTGGAAGTGCTGCCCATAAAATGAAGTGGACGGTACTATGACACTGTGACTAAGGAACATCCGGCTAACATAACACAAATACCAAAGTCCTCCATGTATTTGGCACTTCAAATATTTTCTTGACATTTTGGCTGCCAGAGAGGCGAAGCTCTGATCTCATTGTAAAGTGACTGGATTCCACTCTCATCAAGTCACTACCGCCGCCATTTTACAGTTATGCCAGGCCCGAATATTTTTCTTTTTACTCTTTCCCGGGTGAAATCGATTCCTCATGTCATTATTGCTGTGGGTGAAGTCAGATTCGTAGAACAAATAAATCACAAGGTTGGACTGTGACATGTAGGCAGTGGACCGATCTAAATACCGACATAAATAACCGGTGTGGGTTACTTTGATAGTACATTAAAAACTTCCCCAACTAAGCAAGAGTTTGTCTAATTTATAGACATAAAAAAAATTTCAACTGGAAAGGATCCACGTTAACGCTTCAGTGCAGAAATCCATTTGAAATAAATATATCGCAATGAGTTGTATGGACTTATATTTTAGAAGGTTTCACTCTCAATGGCAGGTGATATTAGTTACACAGACATTTTAATACATACATACAAGCCTAAAAGATTGCAAAACAGGCAAAAAAAAAAATAGTAACGAATAAAATCAAAACAAAAAGTAACCAAAAAGTAAATAGTTCAATTAAAATCAATAAGAATTCAATCTGCGAATTTTGAGACATCAAACAAAAGAGTCAACACAGTCATATGATTTATTGATATATTCGTACAATATACACTCAAAACAATCAACTTCTAATGGGGAAATTTCGTTCAGCTGCTAATTTATTTTCGCACCAACATTCAACTTTACCGTCTGTGGGAATTTCTTTTTATTACTTATGAACTGTTTTATTAGCCTTGCTTGAAGAAACTCGTGAAGTGAGATTATGCGTTTTCTGTAGGAAAGATAGATGTGTGTATGCAGGCCCGTAGCGTGCGGGGGGGGGGGCAGGGGGGCCGGGCCCCCCTGCGTTGTCTGGCCCCCTCTGCTTTTTTGTTCTACTTAGTAAAATGTATTACCTGCCCCCCTGCTAATGCCTGGCCCCTGCTGTATAATTTTCACGCAACGGGGCTGTGTGTATGTATGTGTGTATGTGTGTGTGTGTGTGTAGTTATGTTACAGTTCTTGTCAATTATTCCAATTGTATAACACTCCATAATATAGATAATACATTGATTCGTTACATTTAATTCCATTTTATGTCAAACACTACAAAAAAAAGCATAGCTTCGCTCAGTGGCGTAGAGGGGGGAAGGGGTCATCATGCCCCGGACGCTACTCACAAAGGGGCGCCAAATGGTATATTTACATATATAATTATTATATGATTTTTGAATGGGGGGGCTAAAAAGATATTGTGCCCATGGTGCGATTTAAGCTCGCTACGCCACTGGCTTTGCTGTCAATATCATTCAATGTCACAAATACTCATGAGTGTAGTATCTCAAGTAATACTAATGAGTGTAATTCTCTATCTCAAGTAATACTCATGAGTGTAATTCTCTATCTCAAGTAATACTAATGAGTGTAATTCTCTATCTCAGGTAATACTAATGAGTGTAATTCTCTATCTCAAGTAATACTAATGAGTGTAATTCTCAATCTCAGGTAATACTAATGAGTGTAATTCTCTATCTCAAGTAATACTCATGAGTGTAATTCTCGATTTCAAGTAATACTAATGAGTGTAATTCTCTATCTCAAGTAATACTAATGAGTGTAATTCTCTATCTCAAGTAATACTCATGAGCGTAATTCTCTATCTCAAGTAATACTAATGAGTGTAATTCTCTATCTCAAGTAATACTAATGAGTGTAATTCTCTATCTCAGGTAATACTAATGAGTGTAATTCTCTATCTCAAGTAATACTCATAAGTGTAATTCTCGATTTCAAGTAATACTAATGAGTGTAATTCTCTATCTCAAGTAATACTAATGAGTGTAATTCTTTATCTCAAGTAATACTCATGAGTGTAATTCTCTATCTCAAGTAATACTCATGAGTGTAATTCTCTATCTCAAGTAATACTAATGAGTGTAATTCTCTATCTCAAGTAATACTAATGAGTGTAATTCTCTATCTCAAATTTTCATGGATGAATCGCTGAATTGAATGATCAATTAGGCCAACTTACTTTGGTGAACATTTTTTTAAATTATTTTAACAAAAACGTTGATAGTATTACACGTATTGTGAGGGTATAATAAGTTAGTTGATATTACACGTGTTGTGAGGGTATAATAAGTTAGTTGATATTACACGTGTTGTGAGGGTATAATAAGTTAGTTGATATTACACGTGTTGTGAGGGTATAATAAGTTAGTTGATATTACACGTGTTGTGAGGGTATAATAAGTAAGTTGATATTACACGTGTTGTGAGGGTATAATAAGTAAGTTGCGTGCGGTGTGTTCTAATTTCATCACATAAAGACACGTTCTTACACGTTAAAAGGACACTTGTATGGTGCATTGGGAACATCCGTTTATGTATAATTAATCAATGAAAGACTGTAGTTCAATAAGCAATCACTAACTGTAATTAAGAAAGAGTCATTAGATAAGAACCAGTCATGCGTACACGAGCACCCAAACAAATCATTTCATTAACGGAATTACTTTCATGTAAACATTCAAAAAATCACTCTTGCTTGCACTCTGGCAATGATGTTTGTAAACATTCAAATGACTAAATTAACTAAAAGTTTCCTTAGACAGCTAGATCATCAAGAGACTGTTAGGCAGGTGCTTCATAAAGTTGGTATTGCTTCAATCGGCATTCACTCCTTTATTAAACATCTTTGTGTGTGTATGTGAGTGTATTTTCTTAAAATATAAAGCAGCAAAAAAAAAATTCGTATTCAGTCGTAGGTTCGCTCACAGATTGTAAGTTACACCGAATGCGCATCCTCATTAGTATTAAACTATCAAAATGGATTTTAAAAACATTACTGGTGGTATTTTTAGTTTCATTAGTAGATTACTTTCTTTAACAGCGCTGCGCTTTCTGTACGATGTATATTCTGTTGTTATATATCAATATTTCGGTCATATGCTAAAAGACAAACCAAGAACACTACAGTGTCCTGATTTATTTTGACAATGGTAGAGGAATTGTTAAATAACGATGCGCTTTTGGGCATAGCTCATTTTCTGTCGGTAATCTCAGGGTCGTATTTACGCAAAGGGCCGACTAGGATGTAGCCTAGGGCCCCCGCGAAATAAGGGGCCCCAAAATGTTGAGTAGTATACACACAAAAAAATTAAAAGAAAATATTAGCAATGTTTTTTGATTTTTTTTTTTTCTAAATGGGGCCTCAAATTTTGTGTTGGCCTAGGGCCTCTAAAATTGTAAATCCGGCCCTGTGTATTCTCAAATAGTTCATGGAACTGCGCCACTAGTTTTTGTACTGTAGCCATGATTGCCCTCCCCCCCTCCTTTAATCCCCAAGATTTGTGTTCAGACCGTCACAACAAAGTAATAAACAAAAGTTTCATTGGTTCATTGACAAAGCGCCCCCCCTCCCCTCTCTCTCTCTCTCTCCTACCCTCCCCCCCCCCCCTTTCCCTTCCAGTCTGAAAGTAGAAGTCCTCCGGGCCGAAGTCTGAAGAACTGTTTCAGACATCCAGCTTCAAAATAAAACTTCGCTTTCAGGCCTTGGTGTTTAGACTCGCGTCTCGTTGATAATTTCTTAACAAACTGATCCATATAATAGACTCTCTAATTACTTGAAGAAAAAAAAAAAGTATCGAAAGATAAAGAAATTGTAAAGTAGTCGTAATCGTGCACTCCTGGATATTTGCAGCAGATAAAGACATAATCGATTCTGACAAGAGTTTTCAATTACCAAGAATTATTTGAGCCATCGTGGCTGCGGAACGTTCTGAAAAAGTTGGACAGAGTTATGGCTCTTTAAAGTTGGACAGAGTTATGGTTCTTTTAAGTTGCACTGGAGTGTAAACATTTCAACAGTTGTCATCGTTCAGTAAAGTCTATGGAAATTTTACTGCAGACGGGACATGTCATAACGAAGCGCAATGCTGAATGCTGAAAGTTTTTAAAAAAGAAAAACTTTTTTCCGAAAAAAAGAAACACGGAACAAAACATACTAATAAACTTTGGGGGGGGGGGGGAGATTCGATGTTATTCATGGGCTCTACTTTCTTTTGAAATTATAGCGATTACTAAAAAATAAATAAATAAAGTGCCATTGATTAATACTGATAGAATGTTTATCATTTTGACCGAAATTAATGTAGCGATAATGCAAGTTTTAAAATTAAAATGTAAAATCCTATTATTTCCTGTATTTGCCGATAGCAATGACTACGTTGGAGAGTACATAAGTCAATTTGATTTAATGATACTTGTGGTTTACAACGGAAATCCGTTCTAGCATTACCGTCGACAATAACCGAAACCGCCGTTATCCGAGACGGGAATTCCCACAATTACGGGAATCAGTTCATTATTTGTTCATTTTTTTTAACCTCGTAAAACCAAACCCTGCGTCATTTACCGGAAACACGTGTTTGTTCCCGAGTAAGTCATTAATTATTGCTGTAGTTAACTAACATTCAGTAGTCCTGTACTACTACTACCCTGTTATATTTCAATAAGAAGCGAAATCAACAAATGGACAGAAATATAAACAATTCGCCATTTTGCTTAACAGTTGCTCCTTGGGGATTTTTTTTTCCATTTTTATTTAATCCTTTATGTTTTGTTGAGTTGTTTGTATGTATTTAAACTGACATTTGACCTTTCACATCGTCTTGTTGGGTCTAGAAATTAAATTTGTCTTACCTGATGGGGAAAAAAAAGCCATGAAAAGACTGGACAGATAAGTGAAGCCCTTTTTTTTGTAGAAAGACTGGAATGTTGACCACAGAGTCCAGTTAATTAACTCTATTGACCGGACACGGAAATAAGACGGACATCCGGATTAAAGGAAACCTGGTTCGGTTAGGTAGGGAGGGAGGGGGGGAGAAGTCCGAACAGCAGGTCAGTAGAGGGGTAGAGAGGACTACTACTCCCATGAGGGGAAACTGGAAAACGGTATCAAGTACATTCTGGTGTGGGGTGAGTTCGGTTGCCATAGACGCGAAGTGACACTTACTGTACTAACGAATAAATTGTTTTCGTCATTTCTGATTGGTTACTGTTCTGCATATTGTTACAAGAGTTGACAGCTTGGGGTGGGGGTGCAGTATTGGGGAGTTATGGTTTTGAAAGAAAAACTGCTCATTTGAATTCATCGGTAACCATCTCTTTGTTACTGCACTAAGGTTTGTATTGTCAGCAACCATCTCTTTGTTACTGCACTAAGGTTTGCATTGTCAGCAACCATCTCTTTGTTACTGCACTAAGGTTTACGTTGTCAGCAACCATCTCTTTGTTACTGCACTAAGGTTTGTATTGTCAGCAACCATCTCTTTGTTACTGCACTAAGGTTTGCATTGTCAGTAACCATCTCTTTGTTACTGCACTAAGGTTTACGTTGTCAGCAACCATCTCTTTGTTACTGCACTAAGGTTTGTATTGTCAGTAACCATCTCTTTGTTACTGCACTAAGGTTTGTATTGTCAGCAACCATCTCTTTGTTACTGCACTAAGGTTTACGTTGTCAGCAACCATCTCTTTGTTACTGCACTAAGGTTTGTATTGTCAGCAACCATCTCTTTGTTACTGCACTAAGGTTTGCATTGTCAGCAACCATCTCTTTGTTACTGCACTAAGGTTTACGTTGTCAGCAACCATCTCTTTGTTACTGCACTAAGGTTTGTATTGTCAGTAACCATCTCTTTGTTACTGCACTAAGGTTTGTATTGTCAGCAACCATCTCTTTGTTACTGCACTAAGGTTTGCATTGTCAGTAACCATCTCTTTGTTACTGCACTAATGTTTACGTTGTCAGCAACCATCTCTTTGTTACTGCACTAAGGTTTACATTGTCAGCAACCATCTCTTTGTTACTGCACTAAGGTTTACATTGTCAGCAACCATCTCTTTGTTACTGCACTAAGGTTTGCATTGTCAGTAACCATCTCTTTGTTACTGCACTAATGTTTACGTTGTCAGCAACCATCTCTTTGTTACTGCACTAAGGTTTGCATTGTCAGTAACCATCTCTTTGTTACTGCACTAAGGTTTACATTGTCAGCAACCATCTCTTTGTTACTGCACTAAGGTTTACATTGTCAGCAACCATCTCTTTGTTACTGCACTAAGGTTTGCATTGTCAGCAACCATCTCTTTGTTACCGCACTAAGGCTTACATTGTTGATAAACCTTTGAAAATCCTGTGATTTTAGTTGCCTAAAGATACCCGTTAGCTTTAGCAGCTTCAACACTAATAGAACTTGATTATTTTGGTTTTAAAACTCATGTAAACACTCAACTATATTCAGGATGATCAATTAAAGCCAGTGTGAGAGCTCATTATGTAATGATAATATAATAGCGTTACATTTCTATTTTTTTCCTCACTTCTTCGGTTGTGTTTTCACTTTTCTCTAGATGTAGATCTAGTCTAGACCTGGGACGACATATAGAATTATTATCCAAATGCTCATTTATTTGTTTTATTTGTTGCATGTGCCAGAACTTTTTGTGTTTATGAAAGCATTTATTTATATTGATTTTTGTAAATTTAATTTTTTTTTTTGGCTTGCCAACTTTGGAACGCATGTCGTGCACCGCCCGTTCACTGAAGGTTAAACTTATAAACAAATTACGTATACATTTGTAAACATAAATAATAGCGATGATTAACTCTGTTCATGCAGAAGACCTTTCATTAAGTTACATTTTTACTCTGTTTACTGAACTAGTAATTACTGTAAACAGTGTAAAAATGAGATAAGTAAAAATGAGAGCGTGAATTCCTAAATATCAGTTGGGATTTGTTGGTACTTTTATCACAGCTCCTGACCGAAGCTATTGCGATGATATTGGCAGCCAGTCTCTGTTATTTATTCTCATTCCGATCACGTGATGAGATGTTATATTTGATAGTTTCAGTATCAGCGAACAATGAATAAATAATTTTGACAGATTTCCCGACGTGATTTCCTTTTTTTTTTCTCTCTCTCTTCACTCAACGCTATTACAGCAGGCTGCTGTCCCCCCATGGAACTTTTTTTGATTGCTTGTAATCTGCTACAATTATTGCTCTGCTCTGTCCCCCCCCCCCCACCTCGCGCCTATCATCCTGCCCATTGAAAACAAAAAATACAACAACTACTCTATTTGGTCTCGGTCTGTGATTACAGCAATCAAAATGTGTAAGAAGATAATTGAACGTTATTGTTATACCATCGTGTTTGGTAAAATAATTGAATGGTATTGCTATGCCATTGTGTTTAATGATGTCACTAGTGGGTTATAAATAAACACACAGGGCCTGATGTGGCCTTTTTTTGTGGTAGGCCTACAACACATTCTTTTTTTTTTAAAAAAATAAGTAGATTAAATCTAAGGTTACATAAGTTAATCTTGCGTGATTGCAGTTTACCAAATTACTTCACTTCTTTCTTTCTGTATTGTTTTAGTGTTTTTTATCGTTTCACTATCTGAGTGACACACTTCTTTGTTTCTGTATTGTTTTAGTGTTTGTTATCGTTTCACTATCTGAGTGACACACTTCTTTGTTTCTGTATTGTTTTAGTGTTTTTCATCGTTTCACTATCTGAGTGACACACTTCTTTGTTTCTGTATTGTTTTAGTGTTTGTTATCGTTTCACTATCTGAGTGACACACTTCTTTGTTTCTGTATTGTTTTAGTGTTTTTTATCGTTTCACTATCTGAGTGACACACTTCTTTGTTTCTGTATTGTTTTAGTGTTTTTATCGTTTCACTATCTGAGTGACACACTTCTTTGTTTCTGTATTGTTTTAGTGTTTGTTATCGTTTCACTATCTGAGTGACACACTTCTTTGTTTCTGTATTGTTTTAGTGTTTGTTATCGTTTCACTATCTGAGTGACACACTTCTTTGTTTCTGTATTGTTTTAGTGTTTGTTATCGTTTCACTATCTGAGTGACACACTTCTTTGTTTCTGTATTGTTTTAGTGTTTTTTATCGTTTCACTATCTGAGTGACACACTTTTAACATCCCCCAGCCCCCTCTGTCCCTTTGTTTTATCTGTACTATCTGAGAGTCATGGACTGAGTAAGTTCCCCCCGTGAGGAAACATAAATTATGACATTTGACAAAGAGGGAGAGATAAAGTAGAGGGTAAATATCAGGCTGACATTGATGACTAGAGACAGTTATTGATGTCGGCACCGTAGAGTAAGTCGGCCATCAAGAGTCACAACCCTGTGTGTGTGTGTGTCAGGAGTCAGCGTCAGTTGGTTTATTGTTGTTTGTTGTTTTGTTCATCCCTACAGTGTTACAGCACACCATGGAACTTGTGCAGCTATAGAGATGTACATAACTAGGTTATGTATTGAATGAAATTGTTTATTTAAAGAGATATAAATCGCTTTGTATCGCTATGTTATGTCTGACATTAACTTGTTTTAGTTATAAATGAATTCCGCTTGTTTAGCTAAAGATTTTACATAGATATATCGTATATTGAATTTTTATGACAGTACACGAATTACGACTGTCTTGTACAGTGGTCCCCAACCCGCGGGCCGTGGACCGTTACGGGTCCCTGGATCAAATGGTACTGGGCCGCCCAAGAAACATTAAATTATTTCCTTTTTTTTAGAGCATTTTCGAAAACAAATGCTCTATTGTCCCCGTTTTGTCTGTCTGTCTGTCTGTCCGTCATCACCCTAGATCTCAGCAACCATAAGTCCTAGACCCATGTTGTATATATCATTTTGTAGGTCTTGGCCTGCCATGTGTACATCAAAAGTTCATTTTGCGATAGGACCTCTCAGGGCCGGGCTTCAGGGTTCCTAAGGGGCTTATATATTATATATAGATTATAAGCTAAACAAAGAGGCATAATCATTATTTATTTTTGTAACAGTTATTAAACATGACTTACTTCCCTCTCTATTTATACATGAAAATGCTCTTAAACATCCGGTTTTTCCAGGCTTAATTTTTGCTTGTTTATTTACTGTGGTGTATTTCTCTTGTAATAGTGCGACTTTCCGTGGACGAGATATTAACCGAGAGCTGAGCGACTGTGAGCGGCTGTGAACGGCTGTGAGCGGCAGTGGCATTGTAAATTAAAACAGTTTAAAATATAAATACTCAAGGCACCCTCTTTCCCCTCTCCCAGCGGGCCGCGTTAAAATTTTCATTCATCGAGCGGTCCGCGGCGAGAAAAAGGATGGGGACCAGTGGTTTAAAGGTTAAGGACCACTGGTTTAAAGGTTGGGGACCACTGGTTTAAAGGTTGGGGACCACTGGTTTAAAGGTTAAGAACCACTGGTTTAAAGGTAAAGGACCACTGGTTTAAAGGTTGGGGACCACTGGTTTAAAGGTTAAGGACCACTGGTTTAAAGGTTGGGGACCACTTGTCTAGTACAGAGACGAGTAGTTTTGTCTATAATTTTATAACACAAACACACCCACACAGTTGTTAAGAAACGGTAATATTCAGATAACATGATTCAATTGGGAAATAATATATAATTTAAGAAATATCGTGTTATAACAAAATATGTATCATCTTAATACCAGTTGGGGTTTACAGTCAGCAAATCTATGGAGAGCTGCATAATGAAGGGGGTAATTGCTGAAAGAAGAATGGATGCACGCTTTATTTGCAGTTATGTCATTATATGCAGTCATTATTTTTTTACTACTGTCAGGATTATTTGCAATAACACGGAGAGAATCAGACATCCGGAGGAGTACAGTTAATGTAACAACATAAAAAGTGTTTGTTGAACACATCAACATTTTCTGTAGCTCAATGTGTCTGTTGAACACATTAACATGTTCTGTAGCTCAATTTGTCTGTTGAACACATTAACATGTTCTGTAGCTCAATGTGTCTGTTGAACACATTAACATGTTATGTAGCTCAATATGTCTGTTGAACACATTAACATGTTATGTAGCTCAATATGTCTGTTAAACACATTAACCTGTTATGTAGCTCAATGTGTCTGTTGAACACATTAACATGTTATGTAGCACAATATGTCTGTTGGACACATTAACATGTTATGTAGCTCAATATGTCTGTTGAACACATTAACATGTTATGTAGCTCAATGTGTCTGTTGAACACATTAACATGTTATGAAGCTCAATGTGTCTGTTGAACACATTAACATGTTATTAGCTCAATATGTCTGTTGAACACATTAACATGTTATGTAGCTCAATGTGTCTGTTGAACACATTAACATGTTATGTAGCTCAATGTGTCTGTTGAACACATTAACATGTTATGTAGCTCAATGTGTCTGTTGAACACATTAACATGTTATGTAGCTCAATATGTCTGTTGAACACATTAACATGTTATGTAGCTCAATGTGTCTGTTGAACACATTAACATGTTATGTAGCACAATATGTCTGTTGAACACATTAACATGTTATGTAGCTCAATATGTCTGTTGAACACATTAACCTGTTATGTAGCTCAATGTGTCTGTTGAACACATTAACATGTTATGTAGCACAATATGTCTGTTGAACACATTAACATGTTATGTAGCTCAATATGTCTGTTGAACACATTAACATGTTATGTAGCTCAAGGTGTCTGTTGAACACATTAACATGTTCTGTAGCTCAATGTGTCTGTTGAACACATTAACATGTTCTGTAGCTCAATGTTTCTGTTGAACACATTAACCTGTTATGTATCTCAATATGTCTGTTGAACACATTAACATATTATGTAGCTCAAAGTGTCTGTTGAACACATTAACATGTTATGTAGCTCAATATGTCTGTTGAACACATTAACATGTTATGTAGCTCAATATGTCTGTTGAACACATTAACATGTTATGTAGCTCAATATGTCTGTTGAACACATTAACATGTTATGTAGCTCAATGTGTCTGTTGAACACATTCACATGTTATGTAGCTCAATATGTCTGTTGAACACATTAACATGTTATGTAGCTCAATGTGTCTGAGGTTCACTTTAGAAATAAAACAGAAGAAAATAATTGTGACTGGGGAAAACGATGTTGGGAGCGCCTAATGGCTAATGTCTTGGTTAACTCATGATAAAGTGATCATTTGATTAAATGTCTTGGTTAACTCATGATAAAGTGATAATTTGATTGAATGTCTTGGTTAACTCATGATAAAGTGATCATTTGATTGAATGTCTTGGTTCACTCATGATAAAGTGATCATTTGATTAAATGTCTTGGTTAATTCATGATAAAGTGATCATTTGATTAAATGTCTTGGTTAACTCATGATAAAGTGATCATTTGATTAAATGTCTTGGTTAACTCATGATAAAGTGATCATTTGATTGAATGTCTTGGTTAACTCATGATAAAGTGATCATTTGATTAAATATCTTGGTTAACTCATGATAAAGTGATCATTTGATTGAATGTCTTGGTAAACTCATGATAAAGTGACATTGTTGTAGCTTTTAAAATTATGTTTACTTTATATTAAGATATCGGATTGCGAGCCTCGTGTAACCTCCCCTGGTATAGTAATACAATTTTTTTAAAATCGTGTTACTTCCCCATTCCTTGCTGAAACCCTTTCCTAGATTACCCCACTATGAAACATAGGAATATGCTTTTATTTTAAAAATATTACAATATGCATAGCAACTTAACAAAATTCATTTTTCTCCATCGTAGTTAGTTCCGACTTATTATCGAGTACTCTTCTATTATCAACATTTATTCATACTAGTAATACAGGGGTAGGCATCGGTGTGAGTCGCGGGCCACATTGGGTTTGTAAATTTGACCGGCTGGCAAAATGAAGAGTATACGGATGGAGTGTTGACAAGAAATGAAATAAATGGAATGTAAACGTCATAATATAACAGTGGTGAGCTACACTCTGAAACGAGTGGCAGACAGCGGGCAGGATTAAACAGTCTGGCGGGCCTGTTTTGACCTGCGTGCAGTAGTTTACCCATGGCTGTACTAGTATATCAAAATACAGTATTAAGTCTACCCATGGCTATAGTAGTATATCATAATACAGTATTAAGGCTCGGGTTTAAAGGCAGACTGTTCGTTGAAAGAATGGCTGGTTAACAATTGTCTCTCCGACATTACGTGAGTACAACTATTATTATGTTTCAAACTCTTTAAGTTGCAACAACTGGTTAGAGATGGAGCTTGTTGTATCCTTTTGCCTCATAGAATATAACTTATATTCTTACGACTCTAACGTAGTGGGCAATAAATAGAAGAAACCAACTGTTATACACCCATCAACGTTATCACAGTCTTGGAATGTTGACAGTTTAATGGGTCACTTCCACTCTTCAGGGAAACCCAGCACAACATGCTTACATGTGTAACGAAATCGGCACAACTCTTGTTTAGAAAAATACCCAGAACACTGAACAAAATCAGTTCCATGGTTTGTAGATTTAGTCAATTATTATTACAAAGATTTTTTTAAACGCATGTAGACTTTTCTTTAAACCTACAGCAATAAAAACACTGATATCAAAACGTTCTTCCTCACTTGGCGTCTTAACAGATTTCATGGGCACCCTAGAACATATTGTGACATTCCTCCCACATCCCTTTCCCAAACTTGCTCATCTCTAAGGAATAAGAGTCGGCATATTTATTTTGTTCCATTCTGCTGAACACATTATTCTGCTGAACACATTATTCTGCTGAACACATTATTCTGCTGAACACATTATTCTATGATGTCCTTTTAAGGATGAGACGAGCGTTATATTCATCTCCAACCATGTACGAGGCTATAACGGTCTTAGAGACACTAATGGGGACGAACACGCAATCAGATGAAATAAAACATCAAAACATATATATTTACTAACATTAAACTCATCAGAATTAAAGCTAGTACAATATTCCACACAATACAACTAGTCATATATAATTGAATATTAAAGTTTGTCTAACTTGCCTTGAAACAGAATAAGAGACTTGATCGCTAGATGAATCGGAATGGTCACATGATTTTGGTGTTGTTGTTGTTTGCACAATGTCAACGTGACTAGCGGAACTTTATACCTGTCTCTTATGTCACAATAAATCAACTAGAACACAAAAAGTCACTAAAGCATAAAATTGAAATGTGATGTCATCTTTCCTCTGACCGGTCAGTTTACCCTTTCATCGATGTCCAATTCTGTAATGTCATACCTTAAAATCAACTCCAAATTTACCGCAAGCCAAACTTTTCTGTTTACCCCCACTCCCTAACAATCAGCAGACGACTCCCTACCAATCAGCAGACGTTGAGTATCGTCTGCTGATGCCCACTTATCACGCACGTTCTCACGGCCCAAACAAAATTGATATTGAGAGTATCTCGTCTGTTTTTAATGACAAACAAAATATTTTGTATCGCCCGCATTCATTCATTCTGCTCATGTTGTGTTTCGCCTGAATTCATTCATTCTGATATGTTGTGTATCGGCTGCGTTACTTCTGCTTATGTTGTGTATCGGCTGCGTTACTTCTCATGTTGTGTATCGTTTGCGTTACTTCTGCTTATGTTGTGTATCGGCTGCGTTACTTCTCATGTTGTGTATCGGCTGCGTTACTTCTCATGTTGTGTATCGTCTGCGTTACTTCTGTTCATGTTGTTTATCTTCTGCATTACTTCTGCATATTTTGTGTATCGTCTACTTCTGCTCATGTTGTGTATCGTCGGTGTTAGTTACTTCTGCTCAGGTTGTGTGTCGTCTGCTTTACTTCTGCTCATGTTTTGTATCGTCTGCTCTACTTCTGCTCATATTGTGTATCGTCTGCGTAACGTCTGCTCATGTACCTTCACGTTATTAATCGGGCACACACACAGTTTCACTTTGCTCCCCCAGCCAGATTTCCTCTTTGAGACCCGAACGATTCCAATACAATGTCACTTCCCAGAGTGATATTGATTCCTAAGAGATGTTTGGCCGGTAAAACAACGTTTTTGTATTAGCTAGTCCAAGAAGGGAAGCTGCTATTTTCCTATTGTACAAAATGCTTTCAGCTCGTAGTTGGTCCTCAGATGTTAAGGAAAGTTTCTCGCTTTTTTTTTTTATGGTTGGAAGGGTGGAGGGGGGTAAAAGTGTTTTAAAAAAAAATGATTTTGTACGTGGTTACCTTTTCCTGAAGGCGTTCTAAACCATTGAGATGTGGGCGGGGGGGGGCATATGGCGCTACATTTGAGTGGTTTGTGGGCGGAGTGATCTGAAGATTGATAGATATTATTTTATTATAATTAATTAATTATCGATTTTTATCACTCGATCGTAGAAGAAGTGAAAGTTCTGTATCGCCACAACCAGTGAAGTTCCATCAAATAACTCCACTTATAGACTGTCAAGTATCAATAATCTCCATTCTTATTGTCAAATGTGTGCACTACGTCTATTAATGTCAGTCTGCCACAGGTCGTTTCTGTAGATAGGCAAATGAGACGACTTCCTAGTGCACCCAACAAGCACGCACACACACACTCAATATCAGAAGGTCCCCCCCCCGTTACTAATTCAATGTAAATAAGATCCTTACAGGCCTCCGATGGGACTTTTGCCCCCAAATATCTCTTGAAGTCTCTGCATGTGGCCCCCTAAGGCCTTATAACGGCTCATCTAATTACGAAGGCCCCCCATCCCTAAAAAAAAAAAAGAGAGACAGAAAGAAAGAATAGTACAACTCAATCTTTTAATTAGATGCATGTGGTTTTACTCCCATCGATAACACCATAATTACAACTATTTCAATGGTATTGTGACAGAAATCTATTCGAAAGCAATATGCCATCATACCAGAATGTAATAGTACATATTGGAACATTAGTGGTTTTATATTCATGCATACACCCTATAGATTATACTCTTATTAGACTCGATTCTATTTATTGTGTTATTCTTATTGCTTTGATCATTTCTCGCGCAGTAAACAATTGAATATTGGCCTCGTGTTAGTGAAACATGGAAGTCATATTAACATGTCTAAACGAATAGACTTGACAGACAAAAATACAACATTCCTGATCAAAACCTCATGCACAACACATTACAGGTTCAGCAGCCATTGAACAAAGAAATGTGTGGAATCTCTGGAACTGTATTAGTCACTCAACACTAGTAGTCAGCCGCGTAATATGTCTGTCAGTGACCATGGAGTTAGTTGGAGAGAAAAACCGCTTAAAGAGTATGTACTTTCAGTTATCTCACCATCCGTCTAAAATATGAGTATATAATGTATTGGCATGTTGGATCGTAAACCTGTTCAGTCAGATATACGGATGGTGGATAATTGAAATACTTGGACGGTTGATTAGGGAAATATGTGGGTGGTGGATAAGGGAATTACCTGGATGGTGGGTTAGTAAAATATAGGGATGGTGAATACGGGAAATACATGGATGGTGGATTAGTGAAATACATAGATGGTGGACTCGTGAAATATATAAATAGTGGATAATTGAAATACATGGATGGTGGATTAGTGAAATATATAAATAGTGGATAACTGAAATACATGGATGGTGGATTAGTGAAATATATAAATAGTGGATTAGTGAAATACATGGATGGTGGACTAGTGAAATATTTGGATGGTGAATACGGGAAATACATGGATGGTGGATAATTGAAATACATAGATGGTGGACTCGTGAAATATATCAATAGTGGATAATTGAAATACATGGATGGTGGATTAGTGAAATATGTGGATGGTGGATAAGCGAAATATACGGATGGTGGATAATTGAAATACATGGATTATGGAAAGGTAAAATTATTGATAGTGGATAAGTCAAAAATGTGGTTAGGGGACAAGTGAAATATATGAAAGGTGGATTAGTGAAATATATGAAAGGTGGATTAGTGAAATATATGAAAGGTGGATTAGTGAAATATATGGATAAGTAACAAAAAATATGTGTGGTGGACAAGTATACATGAAGGTTAAGTTGAATTATGGATTCGTGTAGTCACAAATTTATTTTTACAATATATATCTCTAAAATATAAAGAATCGATAAACAACATTGTGTCAGTACACAGCAAAATGACCACATCACAGCACCTGGTAAATACTTAACGGGATTTACCGTAGTGCATCATAGTGTAATAACACGAAATAAAAGCCGATCACAATAAATAAACATAGAAGTTGTTGGTGATGGTGACCATACCAGTGAAGCAGCCGTCACTTAAAGTTTGCTTTTCCAATATTCGTCCAGGACATTTTTTTTCCTTATTTATCACTTCTGATCTACCTCACAGGGTTTCATTTCCGCTTCAGTAAACTTCCTATAAACATTGATCTTTCATGAATACATTCATCTGAAACTAAACAAAATTGAGACGCAAAGTGTCAAAATTCATGGACGTTGCGTCCCATACAACGAATTACCTAATATCAATCTTTGTCTAATTTCAGTTTCCGGTTGATTCCAGTTGTTCAAGTTCGGAGATTTACCCGCATAGATTTTTTTATTCCGGGCAATGGTTAACTCTTTGGCGTACAATGAATGCCTCCCCCGTGACATTTGTTATTTGGTACGCTCAGTATCGACTTCAGGGGGTAAGGCAAGGGTTAATGGATGTAGAGTGGATTTATTTGCTCTGTGCTTGTCGGAATTATTGGGTGGATTTCGTGATCAATGACGTTCATAAATGGGAATACAATTATTTCATCACCAAGGTCTCATTAAGTTTGTTTTATTTCCACAAGTTTGAACATAAACTATTTATATCTTGGTCATTGGTTTACACGCTCTTCGCTCGGATGTTTCAGCCCCTTGCATTTAGAAGATTTTCGTTTCTTTTAATGGTAACAGTTTTCACAAAAACCTTTTTGGACAGGGGGCACAAAATTGAGCACTTTGCCGTGTCATTCGAAGGCGGATTTAGGTCTATATGCGCCGGTCGCTGTAGAAAATTTTAGGTCTCTTTAAATAATTTAAGAGACAGAGAACATACGGATGGTGGATAATTGAAATACTTGGACAGTTGATTAGTGAAATATGTGGGTGGTGGATAAGGGAATTACCTGGATGGGGGCACAAAATTGAGCACTTTGCCGTGTCATTCGAAGGCGGATTTAGGTCTATATGCGCCGGTCGCTGTAGAAAATTTTAGGTCTCTTTAAATAATTTAAGAGACAGAGAACATAATAATATGTTATAGTGATTCAGATGTGAAGTTGGTGATTAGCAGGGCCATTTTCCAAGTCGGGGCCCAGGGCTCACACCTGGTACGCCCTCCGTTAATTACGCGTTTGATATAAATGAAACTTAATGTATTGATGCCTGTAAAAATAAAACCTAACCCTAACCCTCAAAAACAAATATATTTCGTTCATTCAGTCACTTCCCTGAAATAAGTCATTGTGTTGCGATAAATACCATAAAATATCGTATTGTGTACTGGACTACTTACTGGTCATGCCATCTAAAAGATGTGGGAACATAGAAATATCACCTACTGAAGACAAACACATTTTGACAACAAAAAAAAACTGTAAAAATTCTCCAGAAAATGAATCGATTCTTCAATGTTCTCCAATGTTCTATGTGGTTCATTAAACAGAGTAAAGTATGATTACTGTTTCAGAAAAATTGTGAAGTTGGTCAAATCTTTTTTTTTACATCCTTTAGGAAAAGATATGCTCATAACTAATTTAATGAAATACTTTTTATATGCTTTGGTTTTTCTATCGCCTGATATAGTTTCTGAGTTGGGATCTCTGTAGTCAATACTCCATATCTGTTGGTTTAGATTTAAGTTGGGATTCATGTAGCCACGTAAGTCAATTACGACTTCTTGTATAACTCTCATGTTTGGAATATTACGGTTATTGCCTCTGGGGATCGTTTTTGAGGAAGGGGAGATAGAAACCTTTTCTGGGTTTGTACTTAGAATGAAACAAGTTCTTTTTGTGTGTGATATAGAGAGAATAAAATAAGTTCTATGTTTTCGAATGGGTGTGCGCTTGTGTGTGTGTGTGTGTGTGTAAACTATGAAGTATATGTTCGTTCGTGTGTGTGTGTGTGTGTGTGTGTATGTATGAACAGAGAATGGTGAAAATGTGAATAGGGAATTGAGGAATTATGTACAGACTATTGAGAAATTGAGAACAGGGAATTGAGAAAGTGAGAACAGGAAATTGAGAACAGGAAATTGAGAAAAGGGAATTGAGAAACTGAGAACAGGGAATTGAGAAATTAAGAACAGGGAATTGAGAACAGGGAATTATGAAATTGAGAATTGAAGAAAAGTAAATAGGAAAAAGTGAACTTGCAATTGACAAAACTAAAAAAAAACTTTGAATTTTGCTTCTTGTATCTTCTCGCTAATATTTTAACGTAACGTTAACTCGCCAAATTTAACATAGTGTTCAATTTCTTCTCGCTAATATTTCAACTAACGTTAGCTTACCTAATTTAACACAGTGTTCAATTTCTTCTCGCTAATATTTCAACTAACGTTAGCTCACCAAATTTAACACAGTGTTCAATTTCTTTCCAGCTCTGGCTTCTCCAACTGTCCACGACGACATTCTCGGGGAACATGTTCCCGTGCCGGAGTTCCTGCCAGGAGCAGTGAACGTAACAGTTAGAGAAGGAGACGTGGCCATCTTACCTTGTTCAGTCAAGTACTTGGGCACTAAACAGGTGAGCTTTAAGACAGGTGGGCTACTGAGTAGCGACAGAAAGAAAGAGAAAAAAGAAAAACTGTAGAAACCCATCCAGCAAACTATAAATAAACATTTTGGTTTTAGTGGTATAGGGATTGCTCTCACTGACATATAGACAAACTAATGAAAATCAGGTACTTCTAGTTGTCAGACAGGTAGAGGGGATGTACTTTAGATGTGGTGACAATATTGTACATCGTTCAATCGTTCTTTTTTTTTTTTCCTACTTCAATCTTTCGTTTCGTTTGTTTTTTTTGTTTTGTTTTTCCGTAGCACTGGCAACATAGGCTTATACTCCCTTATATGTATACATGTATTTCACAATATTAATGTATCGATTCTTGTATGCATGTTTATATATATGAACTCTAACAACAGGGATGTGAGTACGAGTATTTTGTACAAATGTATATAATGCTCAATTATTTAGAAAATATTATGTGCATGCCTGTGAAACTGTTTATATATATATATATATATATATATATATATATATATATATATCATGGCTCTTAGCAGAGACACCCGGGGGTTCATGGGGGCCCTAGGTGCAAGCACCTTTGTGGCCCTGTTAGCATTAAATTTAAAAGACAAGGATACTAAAAGAGGCCCTTTTGTCAATGTGAAGTCTAGACTGTTGCCTAGTTTATCCTCGAAACCGGTCCTGATACCTTTATTTAAGTATGTATGTATGTTTGTATGTTTGTATGTATGTATGTTTATATTGACACAAAATCTCCAAAACCTAGCAGTGTCTATGCATTAAGTTTTATTTATTATAAACTGTTCATTAATTCCATTTTCTGTGGGTAGCTGGGTGAGTGGCTTTGTCCTCAGATATTGGACCTGTTCTAATTTAGTGAGAAAATCAGAACCGTGTGGGTGAACACTAGACGACTAACAATGTATTTAATTGAGATTATAAATAGCACTAGATAAATATAATCTATCTATTCAGATGATCAGCCATGTTTATATTTAGTTTTGATAATTTATATAAATATATGTATGATATCCTAAACAGTTTGTTTGTTTACTTTTGTACATCATATTTGTATACAAGCTTTTCTATATTTTTTAAACAATTATATATCTATAGTTGCGTCTGATTTTAAGTTGTAATAGTTTAGTACAAAAAATATAGCTTCGAAATAGCAGTCAGTATTAAATAGGACTCCATTCTGAATATTAAGGGAAAAAAAACACTGAATTCTGAAACAACTCCATCAATGTAAATTAAATTATTGTCAGCGGCTTTGTATAATTTATATCTGTGATGTGGGCGTCATTCTGGTTGTATGAACAGTATCAGTAATACTATTACTTCATTTAAGTTTTATTCAGATGCGGTTTGATGAATACAATTCGCGCCAAATATGCTTTTGTTATCAGAAGTGTTATGAAGTAGTCTTTTTTTAGAACAATTTTGTTGTTGTTGTTGTTGGTTTGTATATATCCACACATATATTCATACATCCCTGGACGTGCATGCATCTTCACATTTATAACTATAGAGAAAAATATTTCGTATATTGCATCACCGTAAGATCAAATTTAATTGATACATTTTATAAAAAAATCATTTTATGGGATAAAAAAAAGAAAAGAAAAAACTCAAAATGCAGCAGAGAAATAAAAGCTGAAAGAAAAAAAAAGTTTGATCTAAAAAGAAACGGCATTTTTAATTTGAAGAAATTTATTCCTTTTGGGATTCCTTTGAAAAAAATAAAACTTTCCGAATGTTTGTATTGTTTTAAAACATTTTACCAAAAAAAGCTCAGAGAAAAATTCTTTAGATATTAAGTGGCCAGCCAAATATTGGCCCGCCAAATATTGGCCCACCTAGACATTTCAATGTACAAAAAGAATTTTAAAAACTCGGAGGGCAAATCATTTTACCTTTATTCACAAAAGTACATTTGAAATGTTTGGTAATACATTAGAAACACTCTTACACTTCTTGTACTGCTAACATTGTTTGATGGGACTTTCAAAATCCGATTTTCTTCCGTTCAATCTTGAGCAATGTAACACACAGACTTGTTCTAAAGTTGATTATTTTGTCTACCAGAGCCTTAGCTAAGTACACGGCATCACTTCAAATTTAAATACTAGAAAATCAAAAGTCATTCATCAGAGTATTGGCCACCTCTCCAAACCTAATTAAATTCTAAAATAACGTTTATTGCAGACCAGTTTCCTGAACCTTCAGAATTTAGTTTATAATGTACATTGGCAGATTTCTGTCCATGACATATGTAAACACTATGTTTAGTTTGTAAGGTACATTGGCATATCTCTGTCCATGACAATGTCAACCAATTAATCTATCTTAAAATTGATGATATAGAGTTTCATTTATTAAGATGGTAATACATATATTTCAATGATTATTAAAATTAATCATGTATACATCACATAGATTATAGTTTGTGAGTAATAAAAAACTTTTCTGGTGTAATCTGTTGGTAAAATATTAAGAAACGTTTCTCCATTATTCCGACTCGACTATTTTCTTTTATTGCATGTATATTATATTTAAATTATATTTTTGATTGAACGTCATAACTCTCAGAATAAAATATCTGAATACTTAAAACTATTGTATACAAAACTATTGTATTTTAATGACAGTAAAACGCAGTGCTTTTTTTTTTGTAAAAAAAAAAAATAGGTGCCGGTACTCAGTGATGGATTGCCTAACTTTAACTACAAGTTCGCACCTCGATGCAAGCTAAATCACAACTGCAAAAATACTAAATGTCTAAAACAATTTTATTTCATAATTAACCAACTTAAATCTTCTTAAAATACAAGAAAAGTAATAATTTGTTCCCCCACATTGAAAAAGGTGCCGGTACGCCGTACCGGGTGCGAACCGTCATAAAATAAAGCACTTGGTAAAACGTATGGATGGTAATGACCTTTAATTTTAATATCCGACATTTGCCAGACTTAGTTGCACCAGTCCTTCTGAGAGAATTAACATCTCTTTCTTCAGTTTCCACCAAGTTTAAACAGATTTAGTGAAAACCAATCCCTCTTTTTCTTTAATTAAAAATCTAAAATAATTGGACAAAATATTTTTGAATGTTTCACACATGTGTAAGTCGACAACACGTGTGAAATGATTTTATTTCTTGATTTTAAAAATGATTGCTGCCTAATTTATCAGTTTAGTTCATAGATGGATTATATTACATGTGAGAGACGGGCAATAGTTTAAATTTATATTATTGTTATATGAAACTGAACAGTCGAAACTTATTTGATGATGTACAATACAAATTTTAAATTTAAACAAATGCGCTAACTAATCAAGTCGCATACGTAATGGGATTTTTATATAGGTTTGTTGGTTACTATGTGCCGGTAAACGGTTTGTTGGTTACTAGGTGCCGGTAGACGGTTTGTTGGTTACTATGTGCCGGTAGACGGTTTGTTGGTTACAATGTGCCGGTAGACGGTTTGTTGGTTACAATGTGCCGGTAGACGGTTTGTTGGTTACTATGTGCCGGTAGACGCTATGTTGGTTACTATGTGTCGATAGACGGTTTGTTGGCAACTTTGTGCCGGTAAACGAATGTTTTGGAAAACTTGAAATGAATTAGCACAAACTTCTCTTCGCCCAATCGATATGAAATTTTGAACACTTGTGTAGTCTCGATACCAGTGCTCAATTTTAAAATATTTGAGACAATAAATTTAATTCTTTTGGAGTCCAAAGTGAATAACTTTTTTTTTTATTGATGATGGCTACATAAAGTGGAAAATGGCACAAAGATATTATACTTTCTCGAGTTTAACATGTGTTCATTTAAGTAGCCTACATAGTTTTTAAATTTGTTCGTTTAATAGTCATGCTCGCAATTTTAATATTTACTATAAAGTAAAAGTAAAAGAAAATATTTAAAAAAAAAAAATCAGATTTTTTTAGTCTTTAAGTTATCACATTAAGTACAGCACTTATAATATCAAATTTGTAGTTTATGTTAACTATACAAACATAAAAAATATGAATACTTTGACACTTACAAGTATATATATATATATATATATATATATATATATATATATATATATATATGTGAATATAATCAACAAATATAGATACAAATTTGATTTTAAATAAGTACAAGTATACGAAAAAACAAACGAAAAAAAGTATTAATATTATTCATAGTATGGGTTCTCTCTTATATCATTCTCTCTCTCTCTCTCTCTCTCTCTCTCTCTCTCTCTCTCTCTCTCTCTCTCCCTCTCTCTCTCTCTCTCTCTCATTTAATTTCTTTTTATTTTATTAGAGATTTATTTAATTAAAGTTTTTATAACATTTATTTGTGTGGATAACTCCTCAATTTTTTCAATCCTTATTTATTTCAAGGACCAGAGTAATGGGCGTTATAACGTGGCATTTCGTTTAAATATTTTTAACGTAATTTCAAAATAACAAATAAAAAAACAAAAGAAATGTCTTCCAAGTTTGACGTCATCAGTCTCATGTTGGGGGTTTCCGTCTTCTACACTGTCAGCGTCACTTGGTTACTTGATTTACAGGAAGTGTGTGTGTTTTCCTTCTGATGCTGTCTTAACGTTGCTCTAGTACATCATGAGAGCTAATGAACGGAAAATGAGCTTCAAGGAAACGCTGTCTGTCTTTGATTATGTTGGTGTGTATGTGGGGGGGGGGGGGGGGGGGTTCAGGCAGGGATACCTGCTGGCCTCTTTGAAAAAGTTTGTCTGTAACTGGACACTGGGGGGGGGGGTCATTCATATGGCACAAAGAAATAAACATGCTCGGTTTATCTGTCCTCTCGTTCTCTCTCTCTCTCTCTCTCTCTCTCTCTCTCTCTCTCTCTCCACTCGATACATCAAATAATGAAAGTGTCTCACAATCTCACTATCTCCTACATTCTTTCTCTCTCTCTCACCTAATCTTTCTCACTCTCGCCTATTCTCTCTCTCTCTCTCTCTCTTTCTCTCTCTCTCTCTTTCTCTCTTTCTTTCTCTCTTCTTTACACACACACACATACACAAATTCTTTCTAAAAATCAAGACAAACTCACAGACACACATCTCAAGGTAAAGATATTTGAATAACAGGTTTTATTCTACTCCATGACTATAAACTGACTTCCCAAACATTCGTCTTTCGTTTCCAAACAGCTCACACACAAACATGCACACACACATACACACACACACACAAACACACACAAAGTTAGATGAGGTGAATGCACCATACTTTAAAGAGCACCCTATGTCATATAGCAAGGGTGCAGTGGTCGCTAAGTGGAGGGACGTCCATCAGCAAAAGGCGGTACTGTATTTCACCAAAACGGGTTGTTTTTTTTCGGCTCGAGTACGGCATCTTAAGAATCCACCCCCCTCCCCCGGCCGGGCACCACTATTACGCCAATTCAAGAGTGACGTCACTTGACAGCCTGCAATCCGACTTTTTCATAATTTTTTTAAACAGACCAGGCAAAAGTGATTAAACTGGATTCTTTGAAAAAGAAAATGTTCTGAAATAATCAAACAAATAAATTCAATGCCAGCCCCACTAAGCTGAACGGAGATCCGCATGTCACTGTCATTGTCATGCAGTCATTGTTACAGTTGATTTCCTCTACAGTTGATTTCCTCTATAGTTGATTTCCTATGCTGTCCTTTTGTTGCCAGTTTTATGGTCATCAAAAATGAACTACCTTTATAGAACTCAATTGTGCTGTCTGTTTTGTTTTCTATTTGTCAGTGGTGACCTAAGAAAGTTCAAGTCATTCATGCATACTGTCTTTTGATGAGCAGTCAGTTAGTGATGGCTGTTTTACATGTAGAAATAGACAACTCTGACACAATAATTCGAATGACTTTTTTTTTCGCAATCACATAGACTCGATGTTATAGACAGGATGGTCGACATTGGCAAGACAATGGCATAGACTAGACAGACAAACACTTCTGGTATGCATCATGTACGTGTTTATGTCTATGTATATGGCCGTTCTTACCAATTAGTAAACTAGGCAACTGTCAAAGGCTCGCTTCCAATACAATCCTATTAAATCTAAATGCCACAACAGTTACTTTTACCAAAGTCCCCAAGATATTTGAAAGTCTCTCACTAGGGCCACACAAGATATTTGAAAGTCTCTCACTAGGGCCACACAAGATATTTGAAAGTCTCTCACTAGGGCCACACAAGATATTTGAAAGTCTCTCACTAGGGTCACTAAAGATATTTGAAAGTCTCTCACTAGGGCCACACAAGATATTTGAAAGTCTCTCACTAGGGCCACACAAGATATTTGAAAGTCTCTCACTAGGGCCACACAAGATATTTGAAAGTCTCTCACTAGGGTCACTAAAGATATTTGAAAGTCTCTCACTAGGGCCACACAAGATATTTGAAAGTCTCTCACTAGGGTCACTAAAGATATTTGAAAGTCTCTCACTAGGGTCACTAAAGATATTTGAAAGTCTCTCACTAGGGTCACTAAAGATGTTTGAAAGTCTCTCACTAGGGTCACTAAAGATATTTAAAAGTCTCTCACTAGGGTTAATAAAGATATTTGAAAGTCTCTCACTAGGGTTAATAGAGATATTTGAAAGTCTTTCCCTATGGCTGCCTAGTGCCCCCAAAAAGCCTAAAAATCTCTTTTGCAAATAATTCAAAAACCTATAGAAATGCACTTTGTTTTAATAACACATTATTAGGTATAAAAATGTATGGTTCAAACATTCAGCCGCTAATACAAGGCTCAGCTGCAGATATCATCAGATATAAAGGCAGAATTGGAAACAAATAAATCCTTTATTTTAAAACTCTGTGCCGAAAAAAAAAGGCTTGAATTGATTTTTAACAACCCAAAATGACAACAAATTATATTAACCGATTAGAGTTTCGGCTAGCTGCAGTATGAAAGGGGTTAAAATAAATTCAAATATTGATAAAATAAACAGACACGAAGTGAAAAATAAATGCGCAATTATAAACTGTGCATTTGTAAGATTACAAACAACGATCAATCCCTTACTTTTTTTTTGTACACATGCATCTGGTAGAATACAAATGGATGAGACCACGGGAAGAACGGACGGTCACAAAATATTACAATGGGGGAAAAATACATTTTTTAACATGACGTTACGCTGTATATATTTCATTGTTTTAACTTGTTTGGAATTCTCGTCGCTTGTTGAAATGAAAGCTTGTTTCAATGATTATTATATATAGAAAGATAGTAAAATGCCCCATTAAGGCAGTGGTCGGCAAAGTGCGGCTCTGGAGCCGCATGTGGCTCTTTGGCTCCTTTGGCTCTGGCATTAAGTTTTATTTAGTGTACTAAAATTTAGTGTAATAAAAGTTTACCAAACAAGCTGATTTGGCTCCCACTATTTTTTTTTAAATTGTTGTAATGTTCTATTTGGCTCTTTGGCTGATAAGTTTGCCGACCACTGCATTAAGGTATTGAGTAAGTTGCTCCATTCATCTCATTTTATGACTAGGCCCAGGCCCGTTCTTTCTGTGGACTCCTCAGTTGTAATTAATTCAAAGTCATATAGGTGGTTAAAGTGGGACGGATGGCCGAGTGGTGTAGATACTCAACTGTCGACCTGAGAGTCCTGGGTTCGATCCTCGGTGAAATTTGTTTCAAAGTCGTCCCACAAGTCGGCTGGGCATTGTGCTAACCACACACCCCCTTCATGTGCCTAAACAGATAAATTCTACACTTCCCCTGCACCGATGGCCCGTTTGGGCTAAGGGAACTTCACTTTTTATTTATGTCATTGTCATTACTAACTAAAGGTGAAAAAACAAGCAATTTAAATCTTTTCCGTTTCGGACAAAGGACTTTTTAGAGCATTTTCGCCGGACGAAATCCGTATTTTTTTTTCCGGATTACAGCCATAAATATTGCTCCACGCGCATGAATTTTGATAAATTTAGAGATGGAAGTAATCATGTTGAATAACTATTACAAAAATAAATAATGGTTACGCCCCTTTGATTAGCTTTCATTATTTATATTTAAAATATAAGCAAAAACGGTATATAAGAAACTCTTATATTTTGACCCTGAGAGATCAGATCGCGAAATGGACTTTTGATGTACACTTGGCAGGCCAAGAGCTACAAAATAATATATACATCATGGGTCTAGGACTTAAGGTTGCTGAGATCTAGGGCGCTCCATTGTTAATATAGCTTATATAGTAAAAAAACAGTACTTTATAAGCCCCCTTTTACGGCCCTCATAGGTCAGATCGCGAAATGAACTTTTGGTGCACACATGGCAGGCCAAGACCTACAAAATGATAAATACATCATGGGTCTAGGACTTATGGTTGTTGAGATCTAGGGTGATGACGGACAGACAGACAGACAGACAGACAAAACGGGGACAATAGAGCATTTGTTTTCGAAAATGCTCTAAAAACCTGTGAAAGTAAACAAAACACTGTTCCTGGAACCCAATTCTAAATCTTTCAGCTGATCCCAAGACTTGTCTGGAAAAGAATTCTAGAGGAAAAAAAAACCCTACGTGGAATCAATACGATTAGAATGCCCCCTTTAAAAATTTCAGGTGATAATCAATGGTCATTATCTTGACACTTGACCTCTACTGGGTCAAGTCGCGATCAGGACTTGGCTGGACATCATTAGTTATTTCTGAATGTGGGAGTTAATTGTAAGGAGATCATTCAAACTGCTGGACGAATTCGAAACTAATAAAAAAAAACATTGATTGCGTGCTAATTATATGTGTGTGTAGTGGACAGGTTATGTTTTAAATAAACACTAGATATGTTTCTCTTTGTTGTTTCAGCATAAATATGATAGTCTACTATCTGTATGGTAGACATTTCAATTGTTAAATCAGCACAAGATGTATGTGCCTTGATCCCAACAAAAAACATGATAATTATAAATTTTAATCGGACAGTTGCAGTGTTTTTTTATTAATTAATTACAACATTTGTCTTAATTCCAGAAACTGGGGATAATTATAAAAGTCTAGTGGTGCGCAGTTTAAACATGAAATCAACATTAGATGCATTCGTCTTGATTCTAGCAAACACAGAATTTGTATATATATTTGTATATCGGACAGTGTATTTGATTAAATTAATGGTAGATCTGTCTATCTTTATTTCAGCAACATTAGAAAATTACACTGGTAAACAGTGAATTCGTTGCCAGTGATATTTGAATCATTTTATACAAAGTCAACGATGCTGATTTAGAATATGTAAGTGCTTTTGCTAGATTGGCTCTATTTTACGAGATAATTAAAATTAATTTAAAAATGCATGCACCGTATTTGGAATTTGTCAAGAATTGCATGAAGTATAATAGTATACTAACGAATAGTAGTGAAAATGTTAATAGTCACTCAGAAATTTGTTCAAAAATATGTGTAATAATGTTATAGAAGAAAACATTTTCATTTGAAAAACTAATTATGTCTCATTAATTAATTAATTAATATGTTAATTGTCTATGGTAATGCATTAGCAAATCGCTGTTTGCTCGACTTCCTTTTGTATGTGTCGTTGGTGCAATTGCGTTGGAGGCTCCAACAGTAGTCAGCCATCATATGTATGTCCCATCTTCCTTGATATCTCTCCTCCATCACCCTCATAACCTGATGAAACCTCTCGCCTTGTTCCTCACTGAAGTCCCCAAAGTTACCTGGAAATTTGTCTAAATGACTGTGCAGGTAATGTACCTTGATGCTCATATTTGTTCCAATGTTTCTGAAGTTAGCAAGCATATCTTGCACCAGTTCTTCGTAATTCTCTGTTCTGTTATTACCTAAGAAGTTCCTGACAACTGAAACAAAATTGCTCCATGAAGAAGCTTCAATGTGATCCATGAAATTAGTAAAATTTTGATCATTGATGAGTTTTCGAATCTGAGGACCGTCAAAAATCCCAGGTTTCAGCTTCTTCATGCTCAGTCCGGGGAATGATCTGCAAATATACCTGAAGCAATTGCCAGATTTGTCCAAAACCTTAACAAATTGTTTCATTAAAACTCATTTGATATGAAGCGGTGGGAGAATGATCTTATTTTCTTTACCTACATTCATGGTTTCCCTTGCAGGCCATGTCACTCTTGTCCAAAGATCTTGCCTTGCCCTGCTATCCCAAAGGCACATGAAGCATGGGTATTTTGTGTATCCTGACTGCTGTCCAAGCAAGAAGTTTACTATTTTTAGATCAACCAAAATTGACCACTGATGCTCATAATAACGGACTTTCTGCAATACTGTTTTGATATTCTCATACTCTTCTTTAAGTGTTGTTGAGTGAGCAATGGGAAGAGATGCATAACGGTTACCATTGTGTAACAGAACACGTTTCAAGCTTCTGATGGAACTGTCCCATTTGGAGCAGAAGTCCAGGGATGTCATTACAGTTAACAAGATCTTCATCTTGGCTGAATTATGGAAGAAGAAACTCTTCTCTTTTCCGATAAAATGTTATTTTAACTTCTGGTTTGAGAAAATTTCTTTCATTGAGCCTGGACACTAAAAACTCAGATGCTTGCTTGGACAGATTTAGGTCTCGTATTAGGTCATTGGGTTCTTCTTGGCTGAATGGTTGAGGTGTTGAAGAACTTCCTTCATAATCGCTTCCACTGTTTTCACCTGCCAAAAACTCCAGATCTTGCCCTTCGTCGGAGTCTGATGGTAAAAGCTCTAATAATCCAGTAAACACTGGTATAGGAACTTCACTGCTATGTGGAATTGGTCTCCTTGCAGATTCAAGATCAGGATAATCCCACTTAGATTTCTTGTGGCGATTGAAGCCTTTAACATTCACAATACAAAAATAAAAATCACCAAAATGGTCTTTCGGCTCTCGCCATACCATTGGTACACCCAAACTTAGACTTTTCTTCTCACCATTTGTCCACTGCTGTAGGCTCTCCACACAGTTTTTTCAGACCTTATGGGGAGCCCAAGACTTGTCTTGGTTTCCCAGCTTCACACCGAAATAAGCCAAATATGCCTGCAGCACAAAGTCGGTTATATTTCTTCTTTGCTTTTCAATCAAGTATTCTCCACAGATGTAACAGAATACATTCGGATTATTTTTGCAGCATCTTCGTGATGAACTCGTGATGTCTTTAGAAAGCAGCAATAAAAGAGAAAAAAATAAACCAAGTTATAACTTGGTATATTTAAATTAAACAACAGACACCAAACTTATTGCATTTTTTTACACAATATTTTTAAGGGTGTCCAATATCTCAGAAACTAGAGCCAATTCAGCAAAAGCAAAGGCAGCTTTGAAATCAGCACTCATGAATTGCTATAAATTCATTCAAATATTCTTGGCAACTCGCAAAAAATGTTTTTTTGTTGGGCTGTGTTATTTATGTATAGTTGACAGTGTAGTCTTTAAATCAACGTTAGAAATATGTCCTTATTTCAGCAACATTTGATAATTATTTATGTATAGTTGACAGTGTAGTCGTTAAATCAACGTTAGAAATATGTCCTTATTTCAGCAATATTTGATAATTATTTATGTACAGTTGACAGTGTAGTCGTTAAATATTCAATAACGTTTTACTATATTTGACATTCAACCTGGATGCTATTTGTGCAAACATACAATAAAACACGTTAATAGAATACTCCCCACACACACGTACACACATTTATAAATATCATCGTTACTTTGATTTGTGATTACGTAAGAGCTCTGCGCACATTGTTCTACGCATGAATTATTAATTGCTATCCGCCATGTGAGCGGCGCACTCTATAAAATATCCAGACTCTTCAGATCATTTCTACATTCTGTCTGTCTGGTTTCAATGGCGGAATGAATTCAGACTAACTCACTTGACTATGTGAAATGAGTACTGACTAAGTCGCTTGAGTACTTGGCGTGAGTATATAGTCACTCGACTGGTGAAGTCAGTCTGAAAAGAATAAAAACCTTGTCCAACAACCGCCAGATTCATTGCGTCATTGTAGATTTGTTTATGTGACGTCAAGTGATAACTAAAACAAGCTGGAAACATTCGAGTTCCATATGTCTGAGCTCAAGAATTTATTTCTTTTTTTAGTTTATGTGTAATAATTCATGGACAAATGATCAAAGTGTGTCTGACATAACTAGAAAACATTTCCAGGACTTTTCCACTTCATCAAAATAGCTCCAGACTATAAATTACATTCTGGTCTAGTTATAATCAAGATGATTTTATCAAGTGTGAATTTTTTTTTTTTTAGTTTTTATTCGCTGCCATAGGTCGTGTGTAACATTATCGAAATAGAAGGAGTAGGAAATATGTTCTATAACAGATCAATTGAGTAGCCAATCAAACACTGGTCAGCTTAAGTAATCGATCACTAGAGCGAATTGTGTAATTATTGTTTCGGGGTACACGATAGTATCATCAACTTGAAAGATATAACATTACACAGTGTTTTGTTACAGGACACACACACACACCCATTACATTGTTTGTTACATGATACATTCCATTACATTGATTGTTATTTGACACCCCTCCCAGTACAGTGTCCGCTGCAGGACCAATATTGTCCCCACCACAACCCTCCCTTCCATTACATTGTTTATCACAGGACACATTCCATTATATTGTTTATCACAGGACACATTCCATTACAGTGTTTGTTACGGAACACATTTCATTACCTTGTTTGTTACAGAACACATTCCATTCCATTGTTTATCACAGGACACATTCCATTACATTGTTTATCACAGGACACATTCCATTACATTGTTTATCACAGGACACATTCCATTACATTGTTTATCACAGAACACATTCCATTACATTGTTTATCACAGGACACATTCCATTACATTGTTTATCACAGGACACATTCCATTACATTGTTTATCACAGGACACATTCCATTACATTGTTTATCACAGGACACATTCCATTACATTGTTTATCACAGGACACATTCCATTACAGTGTTTGTTACAGAACACATTTCATTACCTTGTTTGTTACAGAACACATTCCATTACATTGTTTATCACAGGACACATTCCATTACATTGTTTATCACAGGACACATTCCATTACATTGTTTATCACAGGACACATTCCATTACATTGTTTATCACAGAACACATTCCATTACATTGTTTATCACAGGACACATTCCATTACATTGTTTATCACAGGACACATTCCATTACATTGTTTATCACAGGACACATTCCATTACATTGTTTATCACAGGACACATTCCATTACATTGTTTATCACAGGACACATTCCATTACATTGTTTATCACAGGACACATTCCATTACAGTGTTTGTTACAGAACACATTTCATTACCTTGTTTGTTACAGAACACATTCCATTACATTGTTTATCACAGGACACATTCCATTACATTGTTTATCACAGGACACATTCCATTACATTGTTTATCACAGGACACATTCCATTACAGTGTTTGTTACGGAACACATTTCATTACCTTGTTTGTTACAGAACACATTCCATTACATTGTTTATCACAGGACACATTCCATTACATTGTTTATCACAGGACATATTCCATTACATTGTTTATCACAGGACACATTCCATTACATTGTTTATCACAGAACACATTCCATTACATTGTTTATCACAGGACACATTCCATTACATTGTTTATCACAGGACACATTCCATTACATTGTTTATCACAGGACACATTCCATTACATTGTTTATCACAGGACATTCCATTACAGTGTTTGTTATAGAACACATTCCATTACATTGTTTGTTACAGAACACATTCCATTACATTGTTTGTTACAGAACACATTCCATTACATTGTTTGTTACAGAACACATTCCATAACAGTATTTGTTACAGAACACATTCCATTACAGTGTTTGTTACAAAACCCAACCTAAAAATATGTATACCGCCTCCCACCAAAACTTTCTCAAATGCTATTTTTAAACTATTTGTTACATAAATTTGAGTTTTTTTCACTGAACTTCAATGTGGGACACAATAGAATGTGAAACGTTCTGCCTGAATCTCAGCGGAAGTCAGTGTTAGTACCCCACAGATCATGGATGAAGTCAGTGTTAGTACCCCACAGATCATGGATGAAGTCAGTGTTAGTACCCCACAGATCATGGATGAAATCAGTGCTAGTACCCCACAGAAGATCATGGATGAAGTCAGTGTAAGTACCCCACAGATCATGGATGAAGTCAGTGTTAGTACCCCACAGATCGTGGATGAAGTCAGTGTTAGTACCCCACAGATCGTGGATGAAGTCAGTGTTAGTACCCCACAGATCATGGATGAAGTCAGTGTTAGTACCCCACAGATCATGGATGAAGTCAGTGTTAGTACCCCACAGATCATGGATTCAAATCCTACCATCCAGCCTACAGCTTTGAGCGTATCAAAGACTGCGACTTCCTGTAGATAGACAGACAGACAGACAGACAGACAGATAGATAGATAGATAGATAGATAGATAGATAGATAGATAGATAGATAGATAGATAGATAGATAGATAGATAGATAGATAGATAGATAGATAGATAGATAGATAGATAGATAGATAGATAGATAGATAGATAGATAGATAGATAGATAGATAGATAGATAGATAGATAGATAGATAGATAGATAGATAGATAGATAGATAGATAGATAGATAGATAGATAGATATGATGGGTGGATGGTTGAATGGATGGATGGACGGATAGGTGCATTCAGGTCCTGATACTTTGCTAGAGGGTTCTAGAATTTATTTTCATATTTTATCTTCTTCAAGTATTACAGTTTCTCTGTAACGAATTCTTCATCAATCAATCTATATTTAGTCTCAATGTTTACACATCTTCTTAATCTGCACCTTACAAATAATCATTTCACACTAACAGCATAAACCAGACGTTGGACTGTATATTAGAAATAACACATACCAATATTTGTTTTAAAAAAATGTATAGCTGGGTTTGACACTCGATACATCAAATAATGAAAGTGTCGCACAATCTCTCTATCTCCTACATTCTTTCTCTATATCTCTCTTTCCTATTCTTTCTTACTCTATCCTATTCACTCTCCTATTTCTCTCTCCTATTCTCTCTCTCTCCCACTTGCTCTCTCTCTCTTTCTCTCTCTCTCTCCTTCTCTCTCTCTCGCTCTCTCTCTCTCTTTCTCTATCTGTCTTTGATCAAACATGTTTGTTTCATTCTATTGACTCAGAACATCAACATTTTCCATCATCTTTGATTTTTTATGAAGATTTTTTTTTTGTATTCACCCCTCTGTATTTACTTTCATTTTTTTCACTATCTTCCTTCCTCTTACATTTGTCTTTATCTTCCTCTCTCTCTCTCTCTCTCTCTCTCTCTCTTTCTATCTTTCTATCTCTCTCTGATCTCAGTATGTTTGCCTCATTTCGTGGCCATGATGATCACAGACATGTCCAGTCTCCACTGGTCAGAGGCCCACAACGTCCACTTATCACAATATCTCGTCGCACGGGAAACACACCCCCGCCTACCCTTTCTAAACCAATATTTTTTTTTGTTCTATATTTCTTTTCTTCTATTCGTGTTTGTGTTGAATCACCTCTAATTCGAAGGCGGGTCAGATGAAAATTGTAAATGTAGATGGATCGATTCTTCCCACCACGACGAAACAATCTTCTAAAAACGCTTCTAGTATGAAGTAGAATTAAACATGATCAAATGATACAAAAATAAGTATCATGAAATACAGTACCCCACTGTTTCATCGGCATCTAATGAACAAATTAGTTCGTTATCTCCCTTTAATTTACTTCTAAACCCACTCATCATTACTTATCCCCCTTTGTTTGTAATAACTGAATTAAGTTTTCCTAACATTATTTTTTTTAAAACTCCCCCACCCCCCTCTCTCTCTCTACCCCCCCCCCACCCTTTTTCCCTTTTGTTTACTCGTCAACTTTATTTATTTCCCTTTCTTTCTGTCTTTCTTTGTCTCAAACCCGGCCCTTAAATTGTTTGTTTTGTATTGCCCTACTTTTCATTCAGTTGTTTGTTGTTGTTGTCATTGTATGTTGTTGTTGTCATTGTATGTTGTTGTTGTCATTGTATGTTGTTGTTGTCATTGTATGTTGTTGTCAATGTTTTAATTTTAAAACTTTGAACAAACTTCCATCCATTATTTGAGCTGATTAGAAAATATTTAGATGACTTGTTGACATTTGCAAGTCAGACAGCAGGGAAAGGTTCTCTCTTTATCTAGGTATCTATCAAATCAAAATACCTATTTATTTATACACTCATCTATCCATCTCTCTATCCATCCATCCATCTTACCATCTATATACCTATATATCCATCTATCTATATATCTATCTATCTCGATATACCTATCTATCCATATATCTATCTATATATCTATCTATCCATCTATCTATCTATCCATCTTTCTATCTACCTATCTATCTATCCATCTTTCTATCTATCTATCTATCTATCTATCCATCTTTCTATCTATCTCTTTCTATCTATCTATCTATCTATCTATCCATCTTTCTATCTATCTATCAATCTTAAAAATAACACCGATTATTTCCCACTCTATCTATGTGTGTTTCTGTGACCTTGTGAGATGGTACACATTTAACACAAGCTCACATGGTAACAGAATCACACGTAAATAGTTCACATATAACAAACACACTCACAAAGCGCATAAACGAAATATTGGTCGTCTGCCCCGCCTCCCTCCCCCCCTACACCCACACACATACACACACTCCACCACTAAGCAATATTTCCAGATGTTAAATTAAGCAAACAACTTCCAACAATGAAGATTAATTAGTTGCTAACAGGTCAAGAGGAAACATCTGACAGTAAACTTATAAAATTGTTCACATTTCCTCTCACAGGAAAAAAAAATAATGGTCCACACCCCCTACCTCACCCCCTCCCCTCCCCATTATATCACGTCCAGGGCAACAGGAAGTCCGTTGTATGGAAGTGAATGGCTGCTAATTTTATGGAGTCTTTGTGTGTGTAAGTAAGAAAAATGGGAAATGTTAGAATTTGTGACAAGCACACAAAAATGTGACAAGTTAGAATGTATAGCAACTTAAACAACTCGAAATGTTAGTACAATTGTTTTTTTTTTCCTCAATTTATCCAATGTTTTGTTGTTTAATCCATAATTCCTATCATTAACATAATACATTGGCATAACACGTTAGCATAACACATGGACATAAAACATTGACACGGTGTTGATGTTTTTTAATTCGTTGCTCTTTTCATTCAAAAGAAATCTAAATATTAGAGTTCTTCTAAATGTTAGATTGTCTCTAATTCATTTAATTAGAGGTTCAAGAACGAATATCGATTTCATGCGTTTCTCTGAAAATGATCTTGTAACATCCAAGCCGACACTTCACACGATGAATTTTTTTCACCCCATATAACAAAACAGTTGTTTAGTGAGTAGACTTTTTGGGGCTTTTTTAACTCCATACGCGATCATTTTTTTTTGTCTATTTCTCCCCCCCTCCCAAATAAACAATCAATTTGCCCTCTAATGGGGGTTTGGGTCTGTGAAAGGAATACTTACTGACTGTGGCTTTAAGTTATTAGATGCTCATTGGACTAATATATACATCATTTTATTGTAGTTTAATGTAATTTCATCTTTTATTTTGGTAACTGTACGTTAACCATTTTCCTATGATTCACCACAGTACTAAAGCCGGAGTATTGTTAAGTACAAAGAGTATCGTTTGTGAAAACATACAATAAAGCACGGAATAACCCCCCCTCCCACATTTACAAATATCATCGTGACTTTGTTATGTGATTACGTAAGAGCTCTGCGTTCATTATTCTAGACATGAATTATTAATTGCATTCCGCTTTACAAAAATCATCACGATCATTAGTTTAAGTTATAATTAATTCATTTTTGACTGTACTCAGAGGCGGATTTAAAGAGGGGTTTACCGGGCGCGCGCCAGTGCCCCTGACTACATAGAGGCCCCACAGAGCCCAACTTAAAACCATGTCTCTCTTTTTTAGTGCCCAACATTTTCTTCTGCACCCCGGGGCCTAATCTCACCAAAGTCCGCCCCTGACTGTACTGTAATCAGTTTTTAACCAACATTATGAATTCATAAACTGTATTTTATTTTGAACAATGTTAACAAAGGTATTTTTAAAAGCTCAATATTTTGGGAATTCCTGACACTATTTCAACTCTGTATTAAACTAGGTACCACAAACTGGCTCAAAATCGTGGTTTTGCGTCACTGTAGTCAATATTTGGATAGTTTTAACTTAATGATTTCTCTACTTAAAACTGATCAAATCTCATAAACAACTATATCATTTTAAAGTATTTTGTAAGCCCTACAATAATATGTAAATTTTAATTACGTAGATTTAGAAAAAAAGGTTACATTTTAAAAATGAAAACCATCACCGAAGTCACTTTTTACCGGCCGACGCGCGATCTAATTTGACTATCATATTTTCAATATCCGTGCGATTCTGGGCCATTCGTCATACAGTAATGTCAAATATATCAATGTGTGCTAAAATGAATGCCCTTTACAACCATACTAAACATTTAATTAAATTATATTTAACAATATTTTTAATATAAAAAAATCATAATAAAAAGTAAATTATTTTGTGATTTTTTAATTTTGTAGGTTTTTCTTTAGCATCATTAAAAAGCCCGTCCATTTTGCTTTTAAAATGTTATAATAAAATTAATTTGTAAGCATGGCCCAGAATCGCAGAGCGCTAAGAAATAGCATATAACACGCATTTTTCACCCTTCTTGCACGCCCGTGAAAATGGCCGACAATCATGTTGGCAACGCTACACCATTCATAATGAATTGAACTTTATTGGGACTTAAACACCTAGTTGGTAAGTAAAAACGATAAAAACTTGTAGATAAATAGTTACTTTATTTGTTCCTTACTCTTTTAGCTTTATATTTATTTGGAAATGTTTATTATTGTAGTTATAATAACTTTAATATGATAAACCTCGAGGCCATTTTGATGCTTTTGTACATTGAACGATACCCCTCATGTTTGCGGACACTTCTATTTTTTTCTGGCTATTTTTTTAGAAATATAATAATATATTCTAAGAGATTATATATTCAAAATTGACTAGTATATATTTTTAAAGTTGTTAGATAGTTTTATTTTCTCAAATTAAAACAAATATATCAGGTCACTTGGTCGGTAATTGGTTGTCAATGTAGACATATAGTAGATTGTAGACCGACCGAATTAACATAACTATTATTGAATGGATATTTTTTCAACTATTGTTGTAATATAACTGTTATTTTTAGTCTATGCTTAAATTCACTATTATCTAAGGAAGAAACATTTTTTTAATATCATAATTGTCTTTATCAGATGGTGTACAGCTCAATACTTTATAGAAGGTTTCTGTGCTAGTTGGAGGAAATACCTTTATTGCCTTGGCTACTAGACTAGTAATACATTACTTCTTCAATTCTTGTTTTGAAAGAAAAAAATGACAAGTCATGGACTCATGTAACTGTTACGCCTGTATTTTTTAAATTAAAATATCTCTTAGCCACTCATGCGTTTGTGTTATTATTAAGTAGTTAATTATTAATATTAGTTCAGTTTTAGTATTATAAATATATTGAAGTTTGAACATCTTTTACCTTTAATTAAATATGGTTCTCACAAATCCAAAAAAAAAAAAAGAACTGGTATAAGTGTAATCAAGTTAAGTAACACATAGAAAAGACTTTTATGTGTTTAAATATCATATCAGCAGTTTATTATGTAACCTATTTGGACCAATTTTGAATGTGGGTTATATATTTAAAAGCCTTGCAGCTTTTGGAGTGAATCAGAGTAATATACAAAGTCCCTTAAGGAGTCTGTTCTTTCAAAACTACAGAGATTAACTACTGAACTTTTCATTCATTTTTTATTTATTATAATTATAAGAAGTAAACAACAGACATTCAAACTCTTGATAAATAAATTATACAAATAATAACAGAGAAATAGATGAAAACATAATAAAACATTTAAAACAAATAAAACTTTCAATGGTAGGATCAATAATTGGAAAAAATGTCCTTGATGAAATAGTAGTACTCTATCCAGGGGCGGATCCAGGCAGGCTTCCACAGTCTTCCGGAAGCCGGTCAGAAATAAAGAATGACAATTTGTTTTAGTGGCAACCAGTCGATCTTATGTTAAATATAGTCATCGGAATAGTGCATTCTGGGTATGGGTAACCCGTCGCGTGCAGACTGACGGATTATTTCCAGTCATCCAATAAAATAATTCGTTTTAATATAACTAGGTCGATGGTAGTTAGTTTCTAGCAGAGATTTCTTCGGCTGAGGCTATTTTTAGATGTATATAGTGCAATCTAGTTGAAATCAGGTCAACGTACTGTAATTATTGGTATAAAATTTGTTTTAGTGTGTTTTTTACAGAATGTGTAAAATGTATGGTTCTGGAAACAAAAGTTCCAAAAAAAATAGTTCAAATCTCAATTATATATTTTCAAAGAAATAATACGATTTAAATATTAGGAATTGATTATGTTCTATTATATAATAATATATTATTATATGTAATGATAGCACATGTTATAAATGTTGTTTTAATTACACGATTTATATATTTTTGA
>JAGDYQ010000060.1:2156705-2172176 GCA_021962125.1 Bulinus truncatus | reverse complement strand
CGCTCGCGCTACAGATGCAGTTGTGCCAGGTAGGCTGAATGAAAATTAAGCAGGAGTTGCAAATGTTCAGATGATAAATTATTTGCTATAAAGTGTTGACATATTAGCTCACATTTTTTTTTATCTATACAATTGTTTTGGGAATTCCATTCTGCTAGCTTAGCAGGTGTCAAAAATTGTTTGACATAATTTAACTCACCGAAGAGATCTTTCGACAATGTTTCGTTGAATTATTCAAATTATATGTGTGACATTTTTTTCTACATTGTCCCAGGAAGGTAATTCTTTCAAAGTCACTCAAGCAGCGGCGTAGCGTGTGTATCGGCCGCCACGGGGCGGAAGACAATTTTTGTCGCCCTCTTATTTAGGTATTTCAATTTAATGTATAGGCCTACGTTTTGCCGCCCCCAACAAATAATAAAAAGTGCCGCCCGGGGCGGACCGCCCCCATCACGCTACGCCACTGCACTCAAGAAAATGTTTCGAAATATTTAAATTGAGAAGACCACTGCTTCAGATTTGTTACACATGTACCATGGAATGCAAACATTGCTTTTTCTAACTCTTGCACATTTATTCAGTGCCGCCGAGAGGGGGGGGGGGTAAATGCCATGTGGCCCGGCGAGTTTTAGGGGCCCGGACTGAGCTGGCCAATCAAATTTTGAAAATATTATTATCAGCACGGGGGGGGGGCGTGACAGCCCTGCCCAGAGGCCCGAAATTTCTGTCGGTGGGCCTGCATTTATTTCACCTGCTTGTTCCAAATCTATCAATTTACTGCCAATAATTAGGGGGAGGGGGATATATTTCTGGTTATACTTTCCTGACATTTCAACAGATGACACTTCGTTTCCTCCGCTACTTCAATAAATATTTCAGTCGCATTGGCAGTTGGTACCGTCTGAAACACAGCAGATTGGTTATGTAGAAAACACAACCAGATCTATGCAGTTGAGGTTTTTTAAAAAACTGTTTTATGCATTGTTGGGCATCCATCTACAGATTAAAAAAAAAACTGTTTTATGCATTGTTGGGCATCCATCTACAGATTTTTTAAAAAAAACTGTTTTATGCATTGTTGGGCATCCATCTACAGATTTAAAAAAAACTGTTTTATGCATTGTTGGGCACCCATCTACAGATTTAAAAAAAACTGTTTTATGCATTGTTGGGCATCCATCTACAGATTTTAAAAAAAACTGTTTTATGCATTGTTGGGCATCCATCTACAGATTTAAAAAAAAAACTGTTTTATGCATTGTTGGGCATCCATCTACAGATTTTAAAAAAAACTGGTTTATGCATTGTTGGGCACCCATCTACAGACCAGTGAATATTTGCAAAATCTCTTTATATTTCCTAGCATTGCAAACATCTCATATTACATCATTCAAGTAGACTTTTATAATCAATACTTGCAAATTTAACAAAACTCCTTCAATAATTGTACCCTGAATATGTAAAAATATTAATAAATGTATATGGTATTCTCCACAGCCTGTCTGGTGGTTGTCATGTTTTGGGCATTTGGAAATCTATAATTGTCACTTCTGGCAACTCAAATGATTTGAAATTATGAACACTGGTGTATTCTGGAAGACAATGCACTACATGTATTTTAAAACTCTTGAGTCAATGAATTAAAATATTGTAGACAATGAAGGTTATTACTTTTTCTTCAGTAATGTTTTTATAAAGGGGAAAATGCAGAAAGAGTTATGGCGCCAGATACAGTATGGCAGTGAAGAAGATTAAGTGTGCTATTGGATATAGAATGAAAACTTTAAAAAAAAAAATACTCTTCCATTAAAATGAACTAAATCATATGCTTCTAATATTTTTAGAAATTCGGATCAATAAAAAACTAAATCATGGGCGCCTTTAGGGCATTGTAATTTATGACATGACAAAATTAAAACTAAAATATTCAGGTCAAAGTTTCATTAAAAAATTGAACAAAATATACTAAAAGTAATATTCATTTAAATGTCATTGATTTATAATGTGCAGAAAAAAGTAATGCAGTGAGCATACGAGATTGGCGACCAGGCTTTAATATTTTAGTCATCCCAATTTCTATAAATATTTCAAATTCGTATCATTTAAAGATTTATTATATTATAATAAAAAGTGTATTATTAAAAAGAAGTTTGTATATAGATTATCTTGTAAATAATTTCAGCCATAAGTTGACCAAGTTATATGCATTTACATTTTCGTGTATGTGTTTTTTTAAACTAAATGTTTTTGTAACTATGTCAATCGAACTAAAATATTAAAAATCTTGAAAACTTAAAATATTACATTGATTACATTATACATTTGACTATGTTGTTGCGTGTGGGACGGGTGGCTGAGTGATGTAGATACTCGACTGCCAACCTGAGAGTCATGGGTTCGATCCTCGGTGAGGCCCTTGAAATTTTTCCAGGTGAAATTTGGTGCAAAGTCGTCCCACAAGTCCACCCAGCTTTAAATGGGTACCTAACTTTAAGTTGGGGAAGTAAAGGCGGCTGGGCGTTGTGCTAACCACACAATCCCTTCATATGCCGAGGTTATAGAAACAGATGAATTCTACACTTCATCTGCCCCGATGGCCCGCTAGGGTTAAGGGAACTTTACTTTTTTACTATGTTGTTGCCGTTTTTTTGTAACTTATAAAATCTTTAAGGTTAAGGTTAACTTATGTTTAAAATTGTCACTAAAGGCGTGGTTTTCATTTCATTATAGCACAGTGTCCTGTTCATAGCTAACATACTGCTCAGTGGAGAATGGACATTGTGCCTGAGGGCACAAATTTAACATTCTTAGAAATCAAGTGATGTAAGTCAGAGGCATGATAACAGCACTAATTGCACAGCTTTAGACTCGACATGTTGAGTACGTTAAAAAAAAAAATACCTGGTGGAGGTGATGCTTCCTTTATCATGGAACTGAATTATCTTCATGCTTGATGTAGGGGGAGGGGAACGACTCAATGCAATCAAATCATTTGTATCACCCGCTGTTGTGGAATAGACGTGGAGGTACCACAAATAAGTGATTGGCACAATGCCCACACCTCTGCAACTAAATGTTGGGTACCCCACTCTTTTAAGCTGGGTCAACTTGGAAACCTAAAAAAAAATATTCCCAGTGGCGATCAAACCCGGGACATTCAGGCAGACAGTTGAGAACCTACACTGCACGACCAATCATAAACCCGTCTAACCACATCCATTGTCAAAGATTATTCCACAAGTATATGGTGAAGTGAAAAAATATTTCTTATAAGGAGCTAAATCTAACGAAAACAACACCGCACTGAATAGGCCTTAAAAAGAAAGCCAAAGGAAATGAATATGTAAATCTGACATTTATTTGTGGACTACTTATGTACATGAACCAAATTATTGTCATCAACAAGTGAGAAAAAAAAACTTTAAAAAAAAATGTCCAAGGAAAAAATTGAATATACACATGTACCAATGAGCTGTTCCAATCGAAACAATGCTGTACAAGAATTTTTTTTTATGAAGAAATTGCATTCACAATCTGGCATTATTCAAATATCCCACTTTAGACATAACATAACCAAAAACATTTGCCATTTTTCTAAGTGTACAATTATATGTAATGAAAAAAAAAAAAAAACATGATACAAGTACAAAAGGAAAATACAGACACATTAGAGCTTCTTTTAATACACCTTTAAAAAAAAAAATTTCTTATCCTATTTTATTTTTGTTATACTTTTACTAATTAGAAAACTAAACACATGTTTGCATATCAGAAAAAATACATGAGATTCTTTGAAAAAAAAATGAGTTTCATTTATAAACGCTGTGGCTTAAAAGCGAAATGAGAAAATTTTTATCTGGAAGAGAAAAAAAAAAGAAATCTAAAATATTCTGAAATATATATGTATCTATCACAACTTTTCTTCACTAATTATAAAGTTCTGACAGAATCTTTTTATTTAGTTTATGTCTAATTAAAAAAAAAAAACCTTCTCAGAGGAATACACTTTCTTAGTTATATATATATACTTTGTATAAATATATCTTTTACACACCCTCCTATGAAATTGGTTGTTCAGATAGTGACATATTATATTAGTATGAAATCTTAAACTTATAAGCTCACACAATCTTAAGGGGTAAGATGAAAGACTTGAAAAAAAATCAACTACTCATACTATGATGGACTATAAGAAGCCTTTCGATCAAGTTAATTAAATACTGAAATTTAATGCTAAAGTACCCATCAAAAAAGACAAAAAATGTAATTAAAAAAAAAAAAACATGTTAAAAAATTCACAATATTTTACAGAGACTTTGGAATTAACAATGTAAGAAAATAAAGTGTATGAAAAGTATCAATTTGTAAAGAAAATTGTATTTTATGATCTCTGGAAAAAATCTGACAATCATTCAGTAACACCAACAAGGAACAAAAAAAAATATACAAGAATGACTCTGGAAAATTTGAACTATTTGGTCAATCATCGTCTATCTCTGTGATGTCTACTTGAACGCTCACGGTCTCTATCTCTATCTTGGTCCCGCCTGTCATAATCTCTTTCGCTTCGATGCTGCTCCCTATCTCTATCATGATCTCTACCTCGATCTCTGTCATGGTCCCTCTCACCCCTTCTGTCATCCCGACTTCTGTGTTTGGAAATGAGACCATGTGTTGTGCGTCGAAGAAAGTCAGCTACATCTCTTTCATACTGAACGGAAAATTAGATTGAAAAATATAGAAATTAATTACCTCCAAAATAGAAAGTAACAGTAGAAACAGAAAATAAAAAAAAAAAACTAGCTAAACTTACAGATCGTTTATTAATAGACTCTGCTGATCTGCTGGCTGCAAAATCAGTTGGCCCGATGGGGAAGCTACTTTTTGGAGGCCTGTCAAATTGAGGGCTAAAGCCCCCCTGATCAAAAAACCCTGGTGGCTGATGAAAAAAAAAATCAGTGAAACAAGTAAATAATATATTCAATTTTACACTAAATTGTACCAACAATAAATACTTTAAGATCAGCAAAAGCTATGTTCAAATGCAAACTACTTTCTATAAAAGAAGATTCAACAATAAAATGGGAAATAACATTTATAAAATTTCTCAACCAATCTTGTGAAAACATTTTTTAGCTTTGTCAAAAAATGTTAAAATGTTTGCATAATACTATTTTAAAAAAAAAAAAGTTCAGAGCATTTATTTTTTTTTTGCTTGCTCAGATTTTTAACCTAAATAAAAAGAAATACGTAGTTTTAACTTTAAAATAAAATTCACATATTTTTTTCTTTTGAATTAACTCAAAAACTCAAAACACAGTTTCATAAAAAACTTGATTTACCGGGAACTTACCAGCCATGCTGGAGTAGAGTTAACTGGACATTCATTATTTATGACTAATGTAATACTGTATAATTAAAAAAGAATTTAATTGAAATTTGATATTTTTTCCTCTTTCTAAATTTAGAATATTTGGGCCAAATAAACTATGAAGTACTTGTTCACTCAAGTTAATTTATTATTAAATTTTGCTATCTCAATGGGAATGTACAATTGTACATAATACAATAAAATTAATCATTAAAAAATCCATAACAGCCAGGTATATTATTGAAGAATTTCAGAAAGAAAATTTAACAAATGAAAATATACGCTCAAAACAATTATCACCAGAAGCTACAGCATAATTTGAATGAAATATGAAAAGTTTTTGAATGTATAATCTTACTGGTCCAAACTGTGCTAAAGGATGAGGTGGGGGTGGTCTCTGGTTGAACTCTCTGATGTAATCTGAATATGACTAAATATTTAATAAAAAAAAAAATATTAACTATTTCAATAAATTAATTTTTTTTTTATTAAAACTCTTTGGAGAATCTAATTTAAAAATTTAATAGATGCTAATGTAGTGCATAAGAAGTACTAAAAAAATTACTGATTTAAAATTTCTGAAGAAGAAAAAACATAATCCAGGTAGATTCATCAAAGGTTAATAAAATAGAGTCATTTTATTTTCATACTAATACATACCCCATTAAGAAATGTGTCCCTTCTGACTCCAGCATACCTTGGGGATCTACCAAGCATTAAGAAAATTACATTATTATTAAGGTAAAAATAAATATGAAATTATCTTTATTAAAATATAAATTTGATGAGTTCGTAGAGGTTATAAATAGTACACACCTGTCCGGACGCCTTTCTTTATAGAAAGCTGCCAAGAAAAGTTTAGTATTTATAATAAATAACTCAAATTTTGTAAATGTTATGGTTAGTTATAACATTAAAACTGTACATATTGTTCAGTTACTACATAAAAAAAACAAAACAGCGACAGATAACTATAAATAAATCACCTAATAGAAAGATAAGAAAAATTCTTACGTTCTCTATCGTAATTACCACGGCTACGTTTAGGCCTTGGGCTTGGACCTTCAAAATACTCATCTCTACTATGACGCCGTCTAATTTAGTAAAAACAAACAATGCGTTTTAAGTTTGCTTTAGAAGAATTAAATTATCTATACATTTTCTTTATTGAACTTTTTTTTCTCTTCAAAAAAAAAAACTAACTTGGAAAAAGTAAATGCAAAGTTGCAGAAAAGGATAAAATAGAACTAAAAACATTCAGCCTTAGTGTATAAAAGTAAAGGAAGAAGTACTCTGAAAAAGAAAACTTGTAATTTACAGTCTCTAAAAATAAAACATAATTATGTGTAGATACATGATTAAATACTTAAAGCGCCGTAAGCTTTGTTATAAGTCTGGTCTGGCAGGAAAAAGTAAATTTTAGAAGCTAATAAAAAAGCAATATTATTCACAACTCCAAAAAACATGAACAAAAGTTAAGTTTAAAAACTAGCGAAATTTAATTAACTGTAATTCCTGAGATGTATGTATTAAGTTTTCTTGTGTGTCTCACATTTTGTATAAGAGCATTAAGTTAAAGAATTCACATGTAGAGTGAATGCTATTTTTTTATATACCTGAAATAATAACTTTCAAAAGAATTTTTTTTTACATACTTTAAATGTTAATTTTGTTTTAAGCTGTACATTGTGATACAATGAACACTAAGTACATCTTAAACTGTCACTTTAATCATTACTGTCTTGGGTAGTGGATGCTGAGATTATGTCAATAAATTCATAGAATGTAAAACAGTCATTGTGAAATGATTCTTAAAAAAAGATAGACAACAAAACTAAAACAGTCTAAGTTAGTCTAGAACAATGTAAGAGACAGATTGAGGTGAAATGTCTTGGGTCGTGGAAGCTAAGACTATGTCAATAAATTCATATAATGCAAAAAAAAAGTTAATGTGAAATGTTTCTTAAAAAGATTGACAACAAAACTAAACCATCTAAAGTAGTCTAGAACAATGTAAGAGACTAACTGACAGGTGAAATTTAGTATACTAGATAAGACCAAAACTTCTAAGTGAATATTCTCATTAAAAAAAAAACATACCAAAGATGAGTTAACAAAACAATATATACTATGCTAAATTCATAATTTAAAGTAGAGTCACACTAGACACATGTGTTTATTTCATTTAAGCCTACAATTGGTCCCATGCCACTGGCAAATCAACTATCTTGTGTTTCAATATTATTTAAAACTAACAACTATTTACTGATAAAAAAAATGTGAAGGGACAAGCCTTGCTTCAATGGCAAAGATCAGCAGAGTGAGATATTTATTTGATTAAATTATAAGCTAGGATGCAAACTAGTAAGTAAAAAAAAAAATACAAAAAATGATTTATGATGGAATAAGATAACCACATATGCATAAATAAAACAATGCCATACAATGAAATAGATTTCTATAGCAAAATTAATAGTCTATCAAAAATACTTGGATAGCAGTAGATTGCCAAAGAAGCCTATTTTATGATTCATTAAAAATTTTCCCAAAAGCTAAAAACTATGATTATAATATAACTTAATAATAATAATAATTATGATGATACAGATGATTATAAAGATGTCAATGTCTCTGAAATTTTTGTCTAACTGCCAATGTTTGTCAAGACAGCTTTAATTGAAATGTAATATTAAAAATACGGGAACAAAAATAAATTGCAGCCGTCAATAAACTATGGTGCCGTTTAATGAAAAGACTGTTCATAAAGATGCAAGAGAATAACAAAAAAAAAATAATAATGGATGAGTATGAGCTTAAGATCTTAATGAAAATTATGGTGATCTTGTCATGGGACAAAGAAAAAAAAAACAAGGAAAGCAATGGGGACACTTTTTTTTTAAACAATAAATTTAAAAAAAAAAAGACTAAAACTCTGATAAAGTGAGATTTTAAAAAAAAAAAAAAAAAAAGAAGAAAACAGAACAAAAGTTAAAGCAGAACAAACAATAATCATACCACAGTGCTAAGCAAACCTTCCATTCATTGTGTAAGATCTTGAAATTACTCCTTTTTCAGTCAGAATTAATTTATCAGTCCAGTATCAGGAATCAATAGATTCCCTAGAACACTTTACTTATATTTCTGTATATGTCCATATTTATAATATGTTTGCTTTTTACCCAGATTTTATTTCAGTTCTCACATCTATCTATACCAATATAGTCCATTCTAGTAAAATAATCTCAACAGATCTGTGTCCATGTTTTTCAGTCCGGAATATACACAGGCGTTTTTTTTTTTAAATTAAATATGTGCCCCTTTTACAGTGGATCACTTTTGTTTAACTTTAAATTTGCAAGTAACCATATCCACATCATGATGCTAATGTAGATCATAATCATAATAAGATATCAGGGATTAAGTCTTTGAAATTTTTATTACTTTTTTTTTTAGAATGCTTTCATTATGTTTCTCCAATTATTGACAATGAAAGAAATTGAAAGTCCAATAACTCCAGCTCAATTTCATGTTGTAAACTATTAATAAATATTTTGATTGAATTTTTTTTTTAATTTAAAAAATGCTAGAGAAAAGCTGGAGTTGAAATGACACTGACAGTGACATTTTTTTTTTATAAGTGACACTGATACAAAAGCTTAGCCTGGTGCACAACATACCACGATGTGGAACACGATGTGAAACAGAAAACATCTTTAATACAATAGTGACTTTTGTATTTAATGCCGCACTTTGCTTATCAACTGGCAATGCCACCATATTCACTGGCAGAATAGAAATGAAAGTCCTCCAAACTAAACATCCACATTAAGATGCTTAACACAAAATAAAAATTCGGTCCTTTATAACTGAAGACTGGCAAATGATTTAGTCCATCAGTGACAGAAAAGTTCCACTTTAATGAAAATTTAAAATATAAAAAATCCTTAGGAAACAGCCAAGTCCAATTTGTCCTAGGAAAAGGCAAGATATTTTTTTAATAAGGACAAGTACATTTTAGAATTGTAAAAATAAACTTATGATTGGAATTCTCACTTATTTTATAAGTGTATAAGGGATATTAGTTAAGTATTTACCCAAATAAATTTTAGCTACCAGATCATTTAAACTGATAAGAACAATATTATTTTTTTCAGAGCATGTATTTTGTTAACACGCTCTATGAGCTTATTTGTTGCCCTTTGTACAGCTAAGACTACATTGAAATACTGCACTGACGAATTTTAATTCGCTTTGATCCAATGCGATTAAATGAGAGCAAATTATTGCTGCAATGACAGGCTTTAGAGCCTGAGGTGAAATCAGGTCATGAGCTTTTCATTTTGACAACAGTTCATCAAATTTCACGACAGGTAGAAACCAGCATATCAGGCTCCTAACCTGGAAAACTCTGGTCCAGGGGGCAAGGCTGGCCTCCTTGGACCCAAAATACGAGGTGCTCGTTCCCTGAGGTCTCTGTCATGGCGTGCGTAGCTCTTCCTTGCTTTTCGAACAATTTCAGTGATATCAAGATTCTCATCAGCTGGGAATAATTTACAGAGACTTTCCCCACAGCGTGGTTCAATTTCCTGGGAATAAAATGTTTTCACTATGATCTAATGTCAATATTTTTTTTAATATATAAATAATTTACTTTTAAGATGAATGAAATTATTGATTAGATAAAATCTGCATTTATAGAACAAAAATTTAAATTTCTATTAAATTATTTTCTTAGTTTTTACAGGATGCAGAAGAATTATGTTTAAAAAGAAATAAAATCAAAGGGCAATAATCAATTATGCATTTGCAAGGTATTTTACTAACTCCATTTTGCCGCCTTATATTTTACCTGACCATCTCTTCCAATCTTCACTCTTTTGTTTTCATTCCAAGCATTAAGTAAATGATTTGTCTTAGGAAAGTCCAAATCCCTCCTAGAGTAGAATATTTAAGCTATTAATAACTTTTCTTTCTTAAAATAAACAAAAGGTGAAAAATAAAAAACAACTTATAAAAAACTAGATTTAAAAGAAAACAAGCACCTAGTAACCCAGTCAAGTTTAAATACACCACTCAATGCTTTTGATGTCATTCCAGGTGGCAACACCCAGCGAATAGGTGGGTGGTCTTTGGTAGATTCTTCTGCCAGGCGAGCGAAACCTTTACAGAATAGTTATAATAATTGAATCACAATGGTTAAAATGATGAAAAAAGCAACAAAATAAATTATTAATACATGATTTTAAATGACTAAAGTAAACAATCGCTGAAGAATAGGCCAGTTGTTTATGAATTTCGTAATTTAAATGTTAACCCACCTTGAAATTTTCCACTCTCCTTGACAGAAAATATAAGGATTACATTGTCACATTCCTGAAATAGATTTAACAAAATATTATCATCATTCAGTTTAATCATCTTAAAAAAAAAGAAAAAAAAGCAAATTTTTCATTCACTGAGAACTATTAGAGAAATGTCCATTCCAAAATGAAGCTTAAAACATACACAAAAATTACAAGGGAGATATTTACCCTAAAGGCCTGATTGAATCTAGCTTCATTCTGTGGAGGTGTTGACCAAACACCTTTAGCTTTAGCCAATGCAACATTTTCGTGGTTGTTACTTTTTACCAAGAAAAATCTAGCTCCTCGCATTAGGTATTTTAATTTGGACCAATATTCTGCAATAATATATAAAGTATAAAAAAATTTCTGAACTGAATAGAATTGGCATATGAAAATATTGACTTAAAACAGCAAAATACGGTTATATTTAACAGCTTGAATGCTAGATAACAATGTACTGTGGGAATTCTGAGTGGGCATGACATTAAAATTGATTAATAGGAGGAAGGCACTACCCCTACTTCATATTGTTCTGTAGCTTTGAAATGATGTACCTTTGTAAAATTTTATTGATTGCAACAAATTACTTTTTGTATTCTTATTTGCATAAGCTTCATATCAATACTACACATATGGTTGTCGTACTCATTGCATTGTTAAAACAAAATTATCGAAGCTCATTATGAGTAGTGACCTCTGAAAATAGCTTATGTTTTCGCAACATAAATCTGTTTTAAAAGTGTTAGTCTAACATCTTTCAAATGAAAACAGACAATCAGCATCAGACAATAAAACACACCCTTGCCTCACTTTTAGGGGGAAAAAGCATGTTATGGTCAGAAAAGAATAGTAATACATGTATTTTATCAAATATGTTATTTTATTGAGTTAAATATCAGAATAAAACAATTTAAAGTTAACTAATGCCTACAAAATGGATTTCACAATAGCAGCATTAATAATCCACCAAGAAATGAAGAGTTTCAAACAAATATAGTTGAGCATTTCAATTCTGTGCATAAATTTATAACATTTTCATGCAAACTAACAAATTTAAACTACATAGATAATGGAATCTAAAAAGGCCAGTTTCAATATTATTATGAAAAGCAGAAATTAAAAACTAAATTTTAAAACTACCCATTCTCTTCATATAAAGAAAAACAAATACATTTTTTTTTAATCTGAGCATTTTAAAAGGGGGAGAGAATATGGTTTTCACATATAATAATTTATTAAAAAAAACAAAAAACAAATTAGGTAGTTGTTAAATTTGTAAGTTTTATCATAAATTAGATGTGTGATACAAAGCTGTTGATTAAATTTGTTTACATTAAATGTTTCAAGGCCACTTACGTCTATCTTCATCTCTGTCTCTATTTTTGGAATCTTTTGACAAGCCATCACCAGCTTCACCAGGACTTCCATCTTTTGTTTTAGACTTCGCCCCTTCACTTCTTCTATCCCATTCAATAGGAGAAATTCCACGCTGAGACTTTCTTTTTATTTTGTCTGCTAATGAATAAAAATTGCAAATACTAATAGTTTTAACAATTAAAATTTTTTCTTTGTCTTATTCCAGTTAATAAATAGACAAAATCTTTAAAAAATAGTGGTAAAATGGGAGTTCTGTGTTATTTCTAGAATTTTCAGTCTATATTGAAAAAATTATTTTTTAAGGCGGGTGATTGTACAATTAATATACACTTGTTGATATTTCAAACAGAGGGAAATCTCAAAATTAGTGATGGAAAAGTTAATGAAAGTAGCCTGTTAAGTTGATAAGAGCCACATTATTTTATTTCAGTGCACATAATACACACATAAAATCAAGCGCAAAATTGTCATTTTATGGGAGTTTCAGATAACCAGCTTCTGCATTTGCTTACTAAAGGTTCTGTAATAAAAAAAAATATTAGTAAACAAGATAAATATTTTACCTAATTGGATGGAGTCATCTGCATTTAAACTTATATTAAGTTTTTCTGAAGTGGTTGCATCTGCTTCATCATCCTCGTCATCTTCTTCCTCTTCTTCATCCTCATCATCATCCTCTTCATCATCATCATCATCATCATCATCATCTTCATCGTCATCCTCCTCCTCTTCATTATCAGATTCTCCTGGATCTTTACAAAATAGAACATTGTGCAAGTTTTGAAAAACAAATTGCGAAAAAAGGATGAAAAAAACAAACGTGGTTGTTAAGAGGTAAACCTCTAGTTGATTAAAGGCATGTAATTATTTTAGTTTTTTTTTTTTATAGAACAAATAAATGACAAACATTTGCATCAATGAATCTTAAATATGATGCATGTATTTCTTGCCTTGTACTCCATTTTGGTTTCCCTTTGCAGAAGACAGTTTCAATGTTTTAGTTTTAATATCTAAGTGGGTATTTGTTGACGAGGATGGTCTTTTTATACCCCTAGGAAAACTTCTTAATAATGCATCTACAAAAAATTTAAAAATATTCAATATGAGATTTTCTGAACATTAAACACATATATGCATAGTAAAGAAAAGGAAACTAAATGGTAAATGAACTATTAGCTAATATAATACACTAAAACTTATAGTTTAAAATAATCAAGTGAATAGAGAAAACCTGAAATTTACCACAGACCAAAGGTCATTAGATAAAAAGGTACCGGGTCATTCCATGTCAACTCAACCAGTTTTTTGACAATTGTTCACCCGACCCCCTCAGATCTTCCTGAAATTTTCAGGGCTTGTGGTACATTCAAAGTTGAGTGATTCCTGAAAATTTTAGGCCATTTGGTCAAAAACTTTCTGAGATATAATTTTTTTAATTTTTAAGGGCAGTCGCAAGTGCGCGTGACATTTACATTTTTGCGATATTTGAACGTGAATATTTCAAAAACTAAAAGAGGTATCAGGCTGAAATTTTCAGTATTAACTCATTGTTTTGTCCTAAGTTGAATAATGTATTTATCTTAAGTGTAGCTTGCACACAGAATGCCCTAAAAATTTACAAACATTGCACTTCAGACAGTTTTCATCAATATTTGACTCGGTATAGCCAATAACCTATAAGACATGAAATGATGTTTGTTATACAATTAGTAAGTACCATATATGTGTTTATTATTTTGATAGAGAATTCCTGTTAATCAATAATAGTGTACTCATGGTGGGCCCCTTTAAGCATCATGGTCGTCCATTTTTGCACTTATTGCGACCCCCAGATGACCATGTGGACAGTAATTCACACTTTTCATATTTTGCACACTTGCTAACCTTGGCAAGTACTAGCTATGGTGAGAATTTCATGTTGGTGTCTTAACGCCTTCTTGGTGAAAAATTGCATGATTATAAACTATTATTAAATATTGCGTAGCGAATATTTCAAAAACTAAAAGAGGTAAAGGCTGTAATTTTCAGTATTTACTCATTGTTTTATCCTGCGTTGAATGATGTATTTATCTTAAGTGTAGCTTGCACACAGAATGCCCTAAAAAATTCCAAACATTGCACTTCAGACAGTTTTCATCATTATTTGACCACGCACGCTACGGGCCTCATTAATGTGTATTATGGTAAATCAGCATAGCAATGAAATGTCAATCAAACTTTATGAAAAATATAGTTAGTTTTAAGTACAAAATCAAATTACAGATTGCTTGTTTTTATCAACCATACAAGCAACCATGCAAGGCGGATATCAGCATATGCTCATTATGCTGCCGATGCAGTTAACTGATGGTATCTTATCTATGTACACACAGTCCTACTATCAAACTGTTTCTTGCAATTGGCAAAATGGGCATCATCATAGCAATACTGTCTTGATGAGCTGCCAGACAAAATTGGTGGTGGAAGATTGTACATTAGTGAATGTTATCCAGCAGATACCGTCACGACTTGGCCAAGTTAATCTGTTTGTAGGTGTTCTGTTCATATCTTGACCAAGATGTCCAATAGAGTGTTCTGATATGCACCCAATAAACCAATTAATGTCATAAACAACAGCCACAAACTGTCATGGATGCAGACCTGCTATGCTTGGTGCCGGTTCAACTACCCGATCAGGTTCTTTTGACACATTGACGGCCGTATCACAGTTATCACATGACAACCTGAATATCTTGAGTTTGTTTTCACTTAATGCCACAAACCGGTGGTGTGACCGTGTACCACGAACGGCTTTAATTGAAGCAAATCGTTCAACCAAACAACTACGATGCACTTTAACGTCGTCATTTGCTGCAAAAAAAATGAATTCCTGGAACGTTTTTTTTGGTTGCCCAATAGTACATCTGATGTAGCGTTAGTTTTTAATGTTTCAGAATTGCCTGCAAACTTGCTCTTGCTACTAGCCTCTTTACTGTGCCACCAATAGCATCACAAGAACTTTTTCCATAGCAAAAAAGTTCCACTCTGCTTGATGTGCATTTTGCCAATTGCAAGAAACAGCCTTGCATGGTTGCTTGTATGGTTGATAAAAACAAGCAATCTGTAATTTGATTTTGTACTTAAAACTTACTGTATTTTTCAAAAAATTTGATTGACATTTCATTGCTATGCTGATTTACCATAATACACATTAATGAGGCTCGTAGCGTGCGTGGTCAAATAATGATGAAAACTGTCTGAAGTGCAATGTTTGGAATTTTTTAGGGCATTCTGTGTGCAAGCTACACTTAAGATAAATACATCATTCAACTCAGGATAAAACAATGAGTAAATACTGAAAATTACAGCCTGATACCTCTTTTAGTTTTTGAAATATTC
>JAGDYQ010000060.1:2130705-2156205 GCA_021962125.1 Bulinus truncatus | reverse complement strand
AAAATTGTAAAGAATGAATGGCAAACAATAAGCCCTATGTTCTATTGGGGGGAACAAAATCAAAAATGCATTTATGGTTGCTGTACATGATTTCTCTTGACAAAAATGAAAAAAATTAAAAAGCATTTCCAGAATTGAACTGAATTTGTTCGAACTGTTACACATTGTAGATTACCTTACTTTATATGTATGCATATATATATATGAATACATATATATATATATATATATATATATATATATATATATATATGTATACATATATATGTTGTTTTTTTAAACACTAATCATACTAACAAGTGTGTGTACCAAAGATGTTAGCAATCCCACAGGTTAACCTCGAGATATATGATACTATATCCAGTGCTAATGTATGGCTTACATTAAATATTTGAATGTGAAGCGCTATGTTTCATGGGCAACACATGCATCCCTATGCTTGATAAGCAGCTCAAAAGCACACGCTAGACGTTTTATAAAAATTACGAGCAGAATAATGGTACTGAATGAAACAATCCCAACATACATAAAAATCCATAAAAAATATATTTTCCAAGCAAGATTCCATTCGAATGTAAGTGCCTGCCTGTTCAATAATGAACCAACTTTAACTCAGCAAAGGACACGTATCATACACAAAACAATGTTAAGAACAAATATACATTTTTGTTTCTCTACAACAACTATACAATTTATTACGCAAAACTTCTACAGCCCCCCCCCACACTTAAGATTAATACTTTTAAATCTGACATTACACAGTTTACGAAAACCAATAACTGTGAATGGATTGATCACAGATACAAACGTGTTTTTACTTAATGATGAAAGTAAAAACATGTATTGTTAAGCCTATTCCATTCTGGACACAGGACGTGTTAGCGCATTTTCATGTTATGTATCAGTACGTTTGTTAGCTTTCAGTAAATATTTGTAAATTTTAAAAATGTTTATAAATTCAATTGTGTAATGCATATATCTGTAAAAAAAATATTATAAAGACGTTTCTTTCTATTTGAAAAAAAAATTATTTTCTCTTATATCTAACTACAAGTGGTTTGTGGTTACTGAAATAGGACTCATAATTGAAAACATTCGAAATTGTAGTCATTTAATCGTCCGAAAACTCCGTCAATTGTTGCATAGCTCTGATACTTTCAATTAAACTCAGAATACAAGATTACTATTTCATTTGATGAGTTTCTTAATAAATCTTGGTGAAATTACGTGCTGCAGTATTTCGCACCAAATGAATGGGTTATTGAACGTACAAGGTGTAGAATGGGGCTATATATAATATATAAGCCCCTTCGGAGCCCTGAAGCCCGGCTCTCAGAGGTCCTATCGCGAAATGAACTTTAGATGTACACTTGGCAGGCCAAGACCTACAAAATGATATATACATCATGGGTCTAGGACTTATGGTTGCTGAGATATATGGCGCTCCTTTGTTAATATAGCTTATATAGTAAAAAACGGTACTTTATAAGCCCCCTTTTACGGCCCTCAGAGGTCAGATCGCGAAATGAACTTTTGCTGCACACATGGCAGGCCAAGACCTACAAAATGATATATACATCATGGGTCAAGGACTTATGGTTGTTGAGATCTAGGGTGATGACGGACAGACAGACAAAACGGGGACAATAGAGCATTTTTTTCGAAAATGCTCAAAAAACACTTGCCGGAGACAGATTTACGGATATTCAATAAAAAGTGCTTTAAAAAAAAAAAAACAGAACTCCGCAATAAGTATGACCCGGGATTAATTTAAGTTGATGAACTGGACTGCACAAAACTGAAGAACACATTTTGACCATGTGTGGAACTTCACTTTATAGTAATAATGGGTCGGCATTGTTAGTGTTTATACAAGTCAGTCAAAGAAAGATTCTAAAGTGAGTTATCATACAAACCCTACACAGTGTCATTCAGTAAACATCTATACATTATGTTGACACAAACATTTTTTTTATTTCTTTAACGTTCCACACTTTCCAAACTGTAGTTTTTTTTTTTAGAGGGTCGCGAATCGTAAAAGTCTGAGAACCATTGTATTACAGTATGAATCTTTATACAGTAGTAATTGTACTCATAACTATAGTGTATAAAAAATACAAATGGAATGCAGCACTCGCTAACACTACACAAGTGGCAACATATGTTATTGTGTTGCGTTCCTTAAACCCTTGGAATCATGTCAGACGCTTTCTAAACATCCTTCAATCACATTCTTCACCAATGTAAATCTTTGTTAACTGATAAAGAAAAAGAACAAAACTAGCGTACATAAGATAGGATGAAAGCTAGATGAACAAAAATTTCGTTCACAACACACAATGGTAATCATTTAATCAATGTTTCTCTTTACTACTTCAAAGTAAGCGAGCACCAACAGGCACAGCTTACACAATACATCGTGCCAGTGACGTACTGGATCATAAAAGGCCCATAAATGGTGAGAGAAGCCCCAAAAGTGTAGCCAGAGTCGCTATTTTCCGGTCAGTTTAGGCGGGTTTTGTGTCTTTTAAATTTGATGTAACTAGTTAATGTGAAACATTCTATTATCAATTAGTTCAACTAGAATACTGATTACATATAACTTCGGTCCAAGAAAGTTGTTTTTTCCTCATTGACTCAACGTATATATTTTATTCAACTTTACTTGTTGATACATCTCAAAGTGCCCACCACGACGAATGCTCGTCTCAGGCCAGCACACCACCCCTGTATCTTACCTCTGGTGGTAAATCAATGGACATTGTAGGCATTAAAACCCAGTGAGAGTCACATGACGGTGACTAGTACTAAAACGAAAGACTGACTAATTCAAAACTAAATGTAGACACGTTTAAAGATTACAAAGAAAACCAATATTTTTTTAAAAAATAAGCTTTTATGAAACTGCACGAAAGAGTAAACAAAATTCCTTTTATCATACAAATATCTTTATAAATTATCTTTTTTTTTTAAATATTGGCGTGAGTGCCCATCTGGATTATTTATATCGACCTATTCTCGGCTATTTATCAACTAACGTAAAGATAATATTTATCTCAAACATGTCGCATTCACTTATCATGATTTCTACAAATATGTATCATGTACATAAGGGTTTTTTTTTTTTTAATTTTAGTGAATTTTAATAAAAATTATTTTTAAAGAAAGGATTTTTTTTTTTTTAAATTCGTTTATTCGTTTTAGTGTTGAAAGAATTAAACTTGATATTGCAAGCTGCACACTTTAGCCTTATTTTGGGTAGTTTATATCACACTTAAAAAAGTGTTACTATTTTTTCATACGTATGTACAGAGACTGGGCTTTCGTATTTTTTGTGATATGATGATCTCATTTTTTTCACATTATACGCATTACTTAATTAACTAAACTTCGTGATTCTACTAGGTGTTGATTCGTGGAGTTGGACGTAATAAAATAAATGTATGTATTGTCATGTAAAGAGTCTACATGTGTGCCAAATTTGAGCTTCCTCACAAAACAGGACCAAATTTGAGGTACAAGATAGAAAGACAAACAAACACAGCCACACACACACACACACACACACAGAAAGTCAAGTTAATCAGAAGCTATAGAAACACAGTGTTCTGATTTACTATACATAATTTACTACCACGTGGACTTGACATTTCGACCGCCTGACAGTAAAGGTAAATGTCAAAGTCGGTTAGACGCCATCTTCTAAGTCGGAATAGAAATGAACAACATTTTCTATCCCAACATTTCATGACAGAATTGTTGTCTAAGGCGACCGTCAGTTCCGTTGTGGAATTCATAGGGTTTAAAAAAATAACTATTGTCTGTAAATCACATTAGGTAAGATTCCGTGGATTATCATGAATGAAATGTTATCTTACTATATGGCTCCTGGTTCAAATCATACGGTGAGACATCCGAATAGAGTAAAATATAAACAATGTAGAATCCGAACAATGATTTAAAAAATTTAAACCGCCAGAATCCGGATTGCTATGGTACTGAACCGTTCAGTGCGTCAATTTTGTGTTTTTTTCCCCCTAGAACTCAGACACTACATGACTGCTCGTATACAATAGGTCAGGAAAACATCTCGTCTGATTACAGTCTACTATTTAACGCTATTTTTTTTTTTTAGTTTTTCCTCCTGATATTTATTACTTTAAACAAAATATAATGACAACTTAATGTACTCGGCATTTAAATGTATTAGACAGATTTTATTTACTGCGATTTATCTGAAAAATCGAGTTTATTTGATCCATTTTAAACGGATAGTCCTTGGATGAGCAAAGTACCTGTTTGGTCTTTGATACCGCCCGCACTCCAAAACCTGTTAAGACATTTACATGTATTCTACTTCTCATAAACATTGTTACCACCTACCGTTTGTCCGGTCATTCTGTCAATATCAAGATTCCATTGCAGTCCACGAAATAAAAAAATTTCCCCAGCCCTATGACAGTCTATATAAAGGTGCCCTATGATAGTCTATGTATATGTGCCCTATGATAGTCTATGTATATGTGCCCTATGATAGTCTATATAAAGGTGCCCTATGATGGTCTATGTATAGGTGCCCTATGATAGTCTATGTATATGTGCCCTATGATAGTCTATGTATCGGTGCCCTATGATAGTCTATGTATCGGTGCCCTATGATGGTCTATGTATAGGTGCCCTATGATGGTCTATGTATAGGTGCCCTATGATGGTCTATGTATCGGTGCCCTATGATGGTCTATGTATAGGTGCCCTATGATAGTCTATGTATCGGTGCCCTATGATAGTCTATGTATAGGTGCCCTATTATAGTCAATGTATCGGTGCCCTATGATAGTCTATGTATAGGTGCGCTAGATATTCTCGATAAAGTAATTGCTAACATTTTTGGCGAACTACTTCAGATCAGCTTGCTGGTGGGGATCCACACTGATAACAGTGGTCTAGAGTAAAAATGAAAGTTGTGTAGAGTCGGTTTCCTGTAGTTATCGAATCAATGTGTACTTCCACCTACACGGGATGGATGGTTATGTCAGACTGACCTATATTTACACTATTTCCCGTTATTAAATTTGTGAACAGTTGCCTGGAAAATGATTCCCAAGAAAATGAGGTATTTTTAAGTTTAAAAAAAAATTTTTTACTATCACGGTGAAAACTTTTTTCCTAAGTAATAGTACAGTAAACTTATAATAATTAGCTAAAATCCAAGTTCAGAATAAAACTTGTCAAGTCAGTTTATGAATGCCTGTGTATTTCATAGCTGAATGGGAAAGAAATAAAAAAGGTTCTAGTCAACAACAAAAAAGCTATTTCATTTTCTAATGATATTGATTGAAAAGAAATGTCACACCTTCACCGAACTGTGTCATTACTATTTTCTAACAGAAACGTGATTTAAGAGATTTCTTCAGAAAAGTTCAGAGGTTGTCTAAATTTCTATCAGCTGTCTATGGAAAGTTAAGATGACAAGTAGCACACCCTTCATTTTTTACAGTGAAAAAAAATTGCGATGCTTTAACATTATCGGAGAAATTATACTGGTGACGATAAGTAAGCATAAGCGTTTGGTATAAGTAGGCCAGCTTAAGGATAGAGAGGGGAAGAGAGAGAGAGAGTGAGTGAGACAGAGAGAGAGAGAGAGAAACTAACTGGCTGGTTGGGTGTTTGTAGTGTTACGATTCCACAGCAAAATCGGATTTTTAGGGATATTTATTTCTAGATTTTCACTCGGTTTCAAAGTTGAGTTCAATGCGTCAACCTATTAAAGACTAGTCTTTATGGTCAAATCATCTTTATTTATTTATTTTTTGTATATATAAAATAAAACAGCTTACTAATTGTAGAAAGTAAAAAAAAAAACATTTTTACAATTTATCGTTAGTTTTGTTTGTCATTAATTTGTCATAAGTTTGTTGGTCATTAGTTTATTTGTCATTAGTTTGCTTGTCAATACTTTGTCATTAGTTTGTTTGTCATTAGTTTAACTGTCATTTGCTTGTCATTAGTTTGTTTGTCATAAGTTATTTGTCATTAGTTTATTTGTCATTAGTTTGCATGTCATTACTTTGTTTATCATTAGTTTGTCATTAGTTTGTTTGTCATTAGTTTTTTTGTCATTAGTTTATTAGTCATTAGTTTACCTGTCATTAGTTTGCCTGTCATTTGTTTGTCATTAGTTTGCCTGTCATTAGTTTGTCATTAGTTTATTTGTCATTAGTTTGCCTGTCATTAGTTTGTTTGTCATTAGTTTTTTTGTTTTTTTTGGCATTAGTTTGTTTGTCACTAGTTGTCATTAGTTTGCTTTTCATTTGTGTGAATATTTTAAAACGAAACGGACATCTCGGATTGCCATGATTGATAAGTAGTACACATACATATAAAATTTCATAGTGTTATAGTTGGCAGCACTTAAACCGCCAATCGATGTTTTAACAAATTATTATATATCAAAGACGTCCGTCTTGGTTAGATTTAAGAGTGGATTAGCTGATGACGAAGTTTATTACACTTGTTTCAAACGAAGGTCCACAGTGAAACCCAGTGTGTCTGGCAAGTTAAAACAGTTCATGAAACAGAATGGCATACACACACCTACACTTGATTACCATCAACATGAAAGGAACTATGACAAAATCCGCCCAACCTAAATTCTTGACTTTCAGAACAACAAAAAAAAATGACATCAATTTCATACTGATGGATTATTGCTGTATTTTCTTAAGAAAATGTCAGTAGACAGGGAACAATAGTCCAGAGAGTTTTTAAAAAAAAATAACGAGTCAAAGCCTACGGGGGTGATTTGGTCACTGGAAGTAATGTAGCAATGCCTAGTCATTCTTAGAGAAACTGTTCATTGTTATCAAGAAAGATAATTAGTCGAAATAAAATGATTTTGTACTTTAAGTACTATAGTTCACTGTACATACTTTTTCCCTGTACAAAGACAGTCTGAGAAATCGGTAGAATAGAGTAGGATATACTATACATCGGCTATCATAGGATATAAAAAAATATCTCCAAGAGCAGTCCGTGTTATATTCCACAAGTCTTATCCACAGCATCTAAATAATTGTGCCGTTCTACCATATAATTTTACCGACATAGATATAAAAAAAATCTATTCCCGGACTAGTTATAACAAGCTAATCAGGTTCATTACAAAAAATCAAGATCAAAATTTTCAGATTTTTTTTTTTTGTTATTGGATAATTTTGAGTTATTTTAGTTCAGGTATTCGAGCTCTTGGTGTTACTAGGTCTTGACTTGAACCTATTATATTCCCATTATCATTCATAGGCATGCACACGTGGTGTTTTGTCGTGTGACGTCATTTGTATACATGGTGTTATCCGTATGTCGTCGTGTGCTATCGTATGAGTGAGATTGTGATGTGTGATGTCACCTATGCACATTGTGGTGCACTATCATCATTACATCTTTTAGTTTAGTATGACATTGACACATTATTGACATACATATTATGTCATGAAATGACATCAGTGCACAACATAACACCAAACAGTACAAGATCGCTTCGACACTTAACATTAGAACTGTAGCATCATTTTGTGCTAAAGATACCTCCACGGTTCTGATCAGCAGCGTTATCTTTAGTATTGAGAATTATAAAACATGATGTATTTATTCCTTTAAAAAAAATTACGGATCCTTAGGGTTGCCTCCCCACCCCACCCCCCCCCCAAACACACACGCAAATGATTTCATTCGTTAGCGTGTACACATGGTGGGTGAACTCAATAAATGTGTGCATTAGGGAGCGACCGATATGCCTTTTTACCGATAGTCCGATACCGATATTTTCCCCCAGCATTTTTACCGATACCGATATTTTCTTTTTAGGGGCTGTCCATTATTTATGTCAACAAATTTTTGGCGATTTTTACCTCCCCCCTCCCCCTTGTCAACAACTGGTCAAAGTTCCAGAGACCCCTCCCCTATAAAATGACGTCAACATTTGATTACCCCCCCCCCCTAAAAAAGGTGGCTTCCAAAATGTTTATGTGGCAAAATTAGTAGGAATATAGTTAGTTTAATTAAAATACTGAATGTTAAGCGAGTGTGTAACACAGAACTACAAACGCTGCTTAATTTTCCTATTTATTAAGTAATTATATTAAATTAAAAAAGTAACATTGTTGACGTCAACTTTTCTTGACCCCCCCCTCCCTCTTGTCAACAATTGTCAAAAATTTTCTGACCCCCCCCACCCCCCTATTTTGTTGGCGTAATTAATGGACAGCCCCTTAAACAACAACAATGCCAAACACGTGTTATTTTCGTGCTGTATGACGTATTTCAACCCATGTTCACATATTTTGTAACACTTCGCCTATGCATGTCTTGTTTCCCCCCCCCCCCAGATACCGATATTTTTTTAATCAACAACAATGCCAACCACGTGTTTTTCTCTTGCTACAGCTAATGACGTATGTCAGCCCATGCTTACCCCTTCCCTGTCATATTTCGTGACACTTCGCCCACACGTAAGTCTTGTTCCCTCCCCCCCCCCCCCCAACTTCCCATCCCAACAAAAAATACGCACAGATGTTCACTAATTGTATCATTCAAGTTCCTACATTAGAATTAAGAAATGCCAATCCTATTGTTTCAAGGTCACATCTCTGATGTAGACGTGACAATTTCTGTGTACGGGTTTTTTTTTCCTTTTTTTTTAAATCTTGTCTGATCTGGTTATAGAATTGAGTTATTTACTGATTTTTTTTTCTGCAACTCTGTTGTGAAAAAAAAAAATGTATCGGCAGCCAAAAAACGGCCGGTCCGACAGTTAACCCATAGTGCCAATATCGGTTTGACTATCGGTCGCTCCCTACAACAATCGGCCGATCCGATATTAACCGATAGTGCCAATATCGGTCCGATACCGATCCGATCATCGGTCGCTCCCTAGTGTGCATGTCTCAGTGAGTATCTCCTATCAATAGTTGAGTAATTGTATGAGTGTGCGTGTCCGTAGTTTTGTATATGTGTCTGTAACTCTATCTGACGATGGCTTCTTCAGTGAACGGCCGTCATGAATGTGGCTTATGTGACACACGAGATTTACTTCTATCTCAAAACATTTCTCACTCACATGATATATCATCCAAACGCAAAAGGGTAAAGGGGTTGAAACCAAAAATAGTGTTCAAATGTTTTTAAGCATTAGTTTTAATTGCAAGGGTTGTGGTGAATACTTCCATACCTTTAAACTTAATTATTATCTCTGGATGGACACTTCCACAACGTACAATTACATTTTACTGCTCATCAATTAAAAGAAGCTATAATTTAATATTTCTTTTTTGTTACTATTGTAATGAGACTATGACTACTGGAAATGAAACAGAATCGGAATCGATACAAATTATGGAGCCGCCCCATCACTAATGTATGTATGTATATACACACACACACACACACACAGACAGAGAGAGAGAGAGAGAAAGAGAGAGAGAGAGATACACACACGGTAAAACATTGTGACATTAATTACCAACCTTTATGAAGCCATTTTTAATCTTATATAGACTACCCAATTTAGGCTAGTTAAAAATGTTAAATTAAATTCATTTAATACTTAAAAGTATAAAATAAAAAATACAGAACTACCTTTTTAAAAATAAGGTGGGGCGGATGTCCGAATGGTGTAGATGCTTTTAGTTGGGGAAGTAAAGGCGGCTGGGCGTTGTTGCTAACCCTTCTTATGCCGAGGTTACAGAAACTGGTAAATTCAACATTCCATTTGCCCCGATGGCTTTTTAGGACTCAGGAAAAAAAATAACCTTTTATAATAAAAAAAAAATTACCAATAATAATGTATATAAATATGTGTATGATAAAATGAGTTGTCCTTTTACCTTCAGTGCATTTCAATAAACAAAAATTTTTTTTTAAATTTATTAAATGTTTTAGTTTTGAAAGATTTAAACTTTCTGTTGTTGGCATAATTTAATATAATTGAATAAAGTCAGTTAAGACTAACAAAGGATTCATGTGCTTTGCTTTGTATTTATTTTGATTTCCTAGCCTCTATCCTTTTTTTTTTCACTATTTTAAACATTAATAAAAACAAAAATAAGTAATTAGCTCCGCAATTCTACAAGATTTTAGTTCATGGAGTTGTCATGATTAAAATCGTGCACTGTCTCATTTAGAATCTACTCGAGTGCCTCCTAATAGAACACTAAATTTGAACAGGTGCGAAATTGAATTGTAAGATTTGAAAGCACACAAACCCAGCGAGCCACCTTTATAAAAAAGAATCTATTTATAACTTATAAACAACAAAGTTACCAACAAGAATAAAACACAAATACTGAAACTGTATCGCCAACAAGGTCAAGGACATAAGTAAAGTGTATTGCTTTGACATTTCTTTCTATTCTTCAATACACAATGTGTTTTTTTTCCCCGCTGATTGGCTAATTATTTTGGTCATATCTGTATCATCCGAAACTGTTTCCTCTTCGGACATTTTTTTCATTAACCTATAAATGATGCTACTTTTTCTCCCTTCTGATTGACTCATTATTCAGCAATTTCAATAAACTAGTTGAGTGACAGTTATTTTCTAATGTATTTTTAATGTTGATATTTTTTCCCCTTCAGGATAGTTTTACACTGTGATGTGGTGTGAGTCAATCAGATAGCGTGGCCTGGTCACGTGGTGGACACACCGGGAGATAAAAAATAATAGAACGATTTGTGACGGGTCATGATATGTAAGGGTAAAACGGCGGGGGAAGTAGCATGAGCAGGACACGGTCAGTGAAAGATAAAACATAAAACAATACTTCAGTGAACGTGTCAGTGCCAACAACAGGCAGCAATAATGATCTTATTGTTGGACACACACACACAACGGACTGAAACTACAGACCACGGAGCTTGACAAGATTGTAATTAGACAGTTTGTCAGACGGGTTTATGTGGGAAAGACAAATACCGGCTGAGTCTTGAACACAGAGGACAGACGAAGTAGAGTGGGCAGAGAAATGTCCGCGTAGTGTCCAGTTAGTAAGATATTTTATATGTTGACTGAGCAGTCAGAGTACAGTTTACTAGTTGTTCCTCCGTGTAGGCGTGGCAGTTCATTTGTAACAAACTGATAGGTCTTTGTATTAGGGCAAAATGAAATTTTTAGGTGGGAAAACTCCATTAGTGAAAGTCTTGTCACCAGCAGCAAATCTTATACAATAGTATGTGTAATATAATGACAGTAGGTAAGTAGAACTGGACTTAAATATACACACAAACCGGTATTACAGAAAATAAAATCAGTTTTGTCAACAACGCCATTGTTAATAAATGTAAATATAATTCATTCATCCATTTTTTTCTTCACTTTAGTCTTTTCAGAAAATAACTTTAAAATAATTAATTAGATACAAAAATGACTTGAAATACCTTTAATCGTTTTTTAATGACCTGTTTTTGATCCAGCCCATATTAGTTCGTTATGTCTAATGTATGATGGACATACACAAACGATATGAAGTTTACAAAAGATTAAATACTGTGTTTCTATTTGATCAGGTTAGCTCATTTCCTCTCCACTATACCCCAAATATAAGTCGACTACATCAGTGAACACAACTATTTAGACTGAATCATAAAATAAAAAAGTACATGAATACAAGATGAGGCTGTTGTTGATTTATTCAAAAGTACAAAGAAATGTTCAAAGTGTGTATGTGTAAATCACTTTCTATTTTTGGCCACAAAATGAAATAAAGGAGATCAAAACAAATCGATCAGCTGATGAGCAGTGTCAGAAGAACTTTTAAACTGTACACCGTCAGTTGAACGTCTGGAATTAAAACATCAACTCATCATCTCCACGTCGGTCACCTTATTTATCATAATTGACGACTAATTAATCTGCTAGGTTTAGTTCCTTTTTTTATTTGGCGTAAAGAAACACTTCACATGTTTTAATTTATGTATAGTAGAACTTTAAATGATTAAAAGAGAGAGGAAATAAAAATGTAAAGAAAGCAGATTCAACATGTGTTATATTATATCCATTATAATTTCAGTAGACTCGGGGGCCTTTTGTTTTATGTGGCCTTGTACAAATGACATTTATATCATTTCTTAGCTATCTAAAAATATTTCTCCCTCCCCCCCCCACCACCCTAAAAAAACAACTGCGCACTTGGTCACAATATTAACAAGTAATAAGCCTTAAACTATGAAGAAGAAGAAAAAACAACACAATTCAACACACACACACACACACACATCAATTCAGTGGAATGTATTATCTGTATCACATTACAGAGGTAATAAAATCAATATGACATATGTCTGTTGTACATCACTGATTGAGTAGGTACAAACTTTGACTGTAGACACAATACAATCATCTCAGTAATACGCTGCTAAGTTTGAATTAGACAATAAACAGCAAGAGAATCTATTTCTTTTAATATATCGCTAATGTGGCTAACGTATTTTGTATGATGTCTTTCTTTTTTTTTTATTAGAACTTCTTAGGATTTAAAAAAGTACAAGTACAGAAATCACAGATGAGAAATTAAGATCTTAAGACGCAGTTTGAAAAAAAAACAAACACATGGAGATGATACAGTTGTCTTAATTAAGCGTAGGCGTCCTTGCGGTATTTTAAAACTTTTCTGGAGAGAGATTGGGCGAAATTTTCAGTCAGCCCCGCACACCACTAAGAATAGTTTGGCCACTGGGGAGGCGGAAGAAAGAAAAAGGAGAGAGTGTGGAGGAAGGGAGGGAAAGATATACAGAGATGAAAATAGCAAACCCCTATAAACATTGCTGTCTTTTCTGGTGAGTATCGCAGCAGTTATTTGTTTAACCCCAATGCATGTCTCCTGAATATCTCTTATAAAAGAATCAATACGATGTTTAGAGTGCAGCGATAAATGAAAGACAACTATTGACAACTATAAATCAGAACTTATTCATGTTATGTACCTTAAAGCATAACAGTCATCCCAGATAATCTTTGAATAGAAAACTAATGTTTATGTCAGTTATGTATTTACTCTGCAACCAAATATTTTGTTATTCGCACATTTTTATAATGAAACTGGGGGAGGGAAAGCATACAAAAAAAAAAGGTCTGACACATATGAGAGAATTCACTCATTCAGAAATATTTAATATTAATTTCTTAGCAGTCTATACACAGGAGAATAGCTAATTTCAATATTGCTATCAGTCGATACAGAAATCAATTTCGTCAGATTTAATCAATATACCATTCACTGTTTCAACAGACGTTACGGACAAATCAATAAAATACATTGAAGTGTTAATAAATAAATGCACACCTTACATTTTAAAATAACAGAGGGATAATTAGACAGACTGACAAATCGTAACATTACTAAAATACCACAAAGTGGATTTATTTTCAGCATAAAACAATAAAAAAAAAACAACAACTGACCAGTGAACAGATTAGGAAAATGAAACACATGAATAATAAATTTGATGATAGCTATTTCAAGCAGCGTGCCCCCATTTCTTCCAATGTAATATTAATACAGCAGAGACAGCCATCAGCTGACATTACATACGGACATTGTGAAACTTTTTTTTTTCTTCTTACATTTGTCACACGTAAAATGACTGACCTTCAGCATTAACATCTCAGATATATGTATTTCTAACATTTACCACATATAATATATATATATATTCGAACCGAACCTTTTAAGACATACATTTAAATACATTTACACACATCTATATGTATCACGTATTTAGCCAGTGGTAAAGGTATCGAGCGTTAAAAAAAACTACCGCCCCCCAAAACGAACACACGTGGCTCAAGAGAGCACCAATCTGGTGTGAATTGTATTAAATAATGAATTGAAATGACACCGTTTAAATATGATGAAGTATAGACAATAAAAAAAAGTCTCAGATTATATAACTCTTTCAATACGATAACATACAAGGCTTAAAAAAAAAACATAATTAAGAAAAAGAAAAATTAGAATATTGAAATGTGAGATCGATGGAGGTTGCCTTTTTTTTACGACAAATTTATTAGTATTATCTCGATATCCTAACTAAACCCATTCATAAAAACGTTCACTTTCTGAATCGTATGAGTAGCAGATCAGTTGTTGTTGTTTTTTTTTCATAATAAATCACATATAATTATATACACGAAGAACAGGTATGGTAGTGATGTGACATAGCAGTGCAGCAAGTCAGGCCAACGGTGATACATACATACATACACACACACACATTATATATATATATATATATATTTATATATACACCTGTTCTTGATGTATATAATATATATACTACATAAAACATCACATCCAGCCCTCTCCAGAAACCAGTGCTGTATATTTGACTGAAAAGAACAACAAAGTCAATCAGACATTGATCTGGTCCCCACTGACCTGGACAGACTAAACTGGACGACATAAACACGCATACAAAACCTGTTTACGTCCTCATTTAATCTACTGTTGTTCAGGTGGCTTTCAGTTGTTTATTTTTCGATGTATCAGCTTTCAGAGAAACAAAGTGTACAGACGATGTACACATATAGAGGCTTATCTACGTCACGTGAAAAAGAGCTCGATGAACGGTAATAGTTTGTCTCAACAACTTGTATCTTACACATTGCTGGTGTAAATATGGTGCGCTTATGGCCGACAAACAAACAACATTGCACAGCTTTAGGAAGAACTAATAGCCCAATTGTAATTGTGTATTCACTGAAAGATGTTGATACACACGATCACACAAACAAATAGGAACAGCTAAAAGATATGTGGAAATACACATACATGTCAGCCTATTCAATGTATCTTAATTGTGCTGAAGAAGTGCATTTCATGGATTAACAAACTTGTAATGTTAATATTAAAGAATTTATAACTACAACAAAAAATCCTAAAACAATGCATCATAAAACTAGATAGCTGTCATAGATTACTTTAAGACTGTATTTAAACCGTCAAGAAAAAGTTGTGTTCAGCCAGGATTCAATTTTCATTAAATAAATATCACCCTCATACATGTTCACAAACTATTTAACGCATGCGAGTCGGTGGAGATGAAATCAGGTTTTTTGTTACAATCAGTAATATACGAAAGGAGTGGTAAGAATTAGTTGACACAATTTCTTTTAATATAAAAACAAAAAAATTCCCTTAGAAGTTCCTGAGGGCTCACCTCATCGGGGCAGATGAAGAGTAGAATTCATCTGTTTCAGTAACCTCGGCATGTAAAGGGATTGTGTGGTTAGTACAACGCCCAGCCGCCTTTACTCACCCAACTTAAAGTATGGTACCCATTAGAGCTGGGTGGACTTAAACAAGGACCTGAAAATATTCCAAGATTCTCACAGTCGAGCGCTCTACACCACACGACCACCCGTCCCCTTAAAAATAATAAAAATTGAAATAAAATCCAACGTTTGTTCTACGATGTGGACGGTAGGACTTCTGTCATATCATTACAGGAAGGAGGGGGTCCTGAATGTTATCATACAGTGAGAGGATCATTTGTTTATGTTTTATAATATGTGAATGAGATATAATAAGAGACACATTAATTGCATCGTGCTCCCGTTTTGCCGAATATTTCTCATAAATTATTCATGTAATGGCATATAAATTATGATAATGAAGAATACAATATTTATATCAATAACAAGAGTTTATACAAAATTTTTTTTTGTTGAAGTGGTCATAATTGTATGCCGTTTGAATAAAATTGAAAAATCTAAAAAAAAATCAAAGTATTGAAATGATTATATTAGAATAGTTATAATCAAATCTAACTTAACCTTAATAATATATGTTGATTGGGTTAATACTGTAAGCTTTGAACATGGCATTATTTTTGACGATTATAATATAACAAATGCATTTCGAATCCATTTTTGACACAATTTATGAAATAATAACCATGTAGCTCTGAATTCGCGTAAATAAAGAGAGGGCATAGAGAAATTGGGAAACGTATCGAGAACGGTTGAAAAAATTGTATTATCCTATATGAGTTATTATTATACATGTGGCCCCTCTTTGATATTTATGGGAATCAGATTTTTATTTGAATTACTTCCAGCGCTTTATTTATGGTTTAGTTTTCTTTCCTTTACAAACTTTTAACAAACAAACGTTTTTGCTGTAGTTAAATTGTCTGTTGATTTTTTAAACTTTTTAACATATTGATTTCCAACCTTTTTTTTTATTTTGTCCTATCAGAGTCCTCTGTGTTTGATTTTGTCCTATCAGAGTCATCTGTGTTTGATTTTGTCCTATCAGAGTCCTCTGTGTTTGATTTTGTCCTATCAGAGTCCTCTGTGTTTGATTTTGTCCTATCAGAAACCTCTGTGTTTGATTTTGTCCTAACAGAGTCCTCTGTGTTTGATTTTGTCCTAACAGAGTCCTCTGTGTTTGATTTTGTCCTAACAGAGTCCTCTGTGTTTGATTTTGTCCTAATAGAGTCCTCTGTGTTTGATTTTGTCCTAACAGAGTCCTCTGTGTTTGATTTTGTCCTAACAGAGTCCTCTGTGTTTGTGTGGGTGTAAATGTGTACCTGTACTTTATAAAAATGTCAATCAATCAAACACATTTGGGAATCTTTTTTTTTTTTGGTTCTAAAAATAAATGTGAGGATTATTAAGTTCATATGACATATTTTTGATTTAAACAAATTAAAATTGTACGAGTCCAGACTAGATTATATATTTCAGAGATGGATTCGCTTTGTGTACAAATGTCTTTTAGTGAAGCGAAGTCCACGAGCAATAGTTATTTCATCAAGTCCCATTCATCATTCTTTTTTTTTTCAAGTGTTGGGTTTGTAAAACTGTACTTGTGTTGATGTGGCGTACGTGGTCCAAGAAAATCATAAATAAAAAGATACACAGTAACATTCGTCAAAGATATTTTACAATAAAGATTCAATTTTAGTCTTTATGAATGTTTTCAGTGAAAAGCAAGTGCTTACATGACTTTTTATTCTAGGAAGCCCCTGTGTATTTTCCAAAATGTAAGATGTTATTAAACGAGATATCCTTTAAACTAAATGGCTAAAACCTTCAGAGGAAAAATCTCAGGAGTCTAGATAGCTGGGAGGTTAGTGAAAAAAAAATCGATTAAAAATTTTGATCAAGCCAATGCTTTGAAATAAAAATCGGTAAAAGAGGAAGAAACTGTCCTATTTGAAAGTCAATGCCATCAAATTTGTGCTTGGCTTTCATGTATGTGATATGATAATTGTGATCTCCATTGAACTAAAATTATTATGACGATTACTATCATCATTCAGGTTTTCTCAGCCATAGATAACGCGGAGTAGAAGGAATGCAGACTTACACATGGATAGACTGAGAAATCCAGACAAACAATAGACGGAGAAATTCAGACAAACGGATTTTCGAAACCTTAGTGAATATGTATGTTAAAACAATGTGTTGCATAGTATGATATATATATATATATATATATATATATATATATATATATATATATATATATATATATAAACTTTCTCTAGTATTAATTAATATTCATAAAAATGTACAAGAAACAGAAATAAGTAACACATCGTTAATATAGATAATTACGTTAAACAGATTACCAAAACATCTAAATCTCACTTGTGGTGTGTGTGTGTGTGTTCAAATCTACGTGTGTGTAAGGAAAATTCGATTAAATCAAAAACACCCTAGAAATATGTTGCATGTGTTTATGTGTGTTATTAAGCTCGCGTGGGCGTGTCTACCTATTTTGTATCACTTAAAAAAAAAGGAATGCTATGTTTATTTTGTATATATTTAAAGACAAAGGTCAACTAGTTCACATAAATTTAAAAATACGGCCCGATTTCATCCTTACACATGTGTGTGTATCTCAGGTGTTGGGTCACATAAAAAAAAAAGTTCTCTTTTCATTCCATTTTACAGCTGCGACTCTGTAAAAACCATTTACTGAGAGTTGTGTGTTGGAAGAGGGGGGCGGGGGAGAGAGGGGGGGAGAGAGAGAGATACGTGCAGCGTTAAAAATAGACGGTTTTCTTAGCAAGGAGAAAGGCCCACAAATTGGATGTCCAGGAAAGAATTATTTCTCTCTCCTTCCCTCCTTACTTCACTCTCACACTCTCTCTCTCTCACATCATTCAGCATTGGTCGTAATGTCAAACAAATGTAGACAATCCATGAGTTAATAGCCGGTCTAAGACACGACCAGAAATAAAAGGCTTCTGTTATGAACCAAGTACAAAAACAACAGAATCTAAAATGAACTTTTTTTTTGTCCCGCTAACTTCCAGGATTTATGGATTTAACACACAATAAAAATTCTTTGAATACAATAGAGCCCCTGATCAAAACTAAACACCCCAATATCCTTTCCGCCTGAATATTTAGCCAAACACGACTACAGTTTTAATGTGGTCAGTAAAGTACTCTATTGAATTTAAACAGCTATTTGAATAAATCAGTTATTGTTTTTATTCAAACCAAACAAAAAAAAACACTATTTTTCTTTCAAACTTTTCAATTTCCTACACATAAAAGAAAAAGAAACATTACTCTCATTAATACATATATACATGTATATAAAGAATTACAGCCTCACGCGGTAGTTTATTGTTAACCAAACGTCCTAAAACAAGTCAGAACAGATAATTGTAAAAAAAAAACATGATTAAACCAAACATGGGCAAGTCAAGGGACATCAGTACACACAATCATCAGAAGAAATTTTGTATTAAAGTCTCTGTAAGGATGAAGTACTTGAAGTAACTAAATGGCGGTATAGTAGGGCCCCCTTCTTTACATACCCAGTGCGCATTGGAGGTATAGGTCGGTGAATGAATTCGATGGGATTTGAACTCTACCCAGCCATTTACACTGTAAGTTACAGCATGCATATCGGGTTCACAACCAAAGCGCAAGTCTCATCGTTTATGTATTTTGAATCAGTGGCGGTAGTCTAAAAGCACGCACAAGTTTGTATGCAAGAAGCCAATCAGAGGACAAAAGATACGTTTAAGACGAATGTATTCCTGGCGTCTCTGGTATGAGACAGTGACAAATGGATGTGTGAGGTTTATGATTTAATAGCTTCAATTATTTATCTAGACTTATCTTGTCAAAGAAATTAACAATATATTATATATATATATATATATATATATATATATATATATATATATATATATATACCAATGTTTGTCTTTTCTCTTGTTATTTTTGGTACAACCAAGATCATTTCAAATGTATAAAATATCAAATGAACGAAAAGGAGTTTCTCCACGGTGACCTCTATAAAATACATAACAAATTATTCAAATTAAAAACAATAATAGAAATATTAAACTGGCTGCTCTAATATAATATTCCATGATTTCACTCTCACTATATACTGTTATATGTACACACATAGGCAATGCTTCATTTAGATGATTTTTAGACCACATTTAGTTTACTAACCTAAAATTTCAGGGGTGGCCATGCATGATATTGATGAGAGACTCTATTCGGTTTTGTATATAGTAAAAATACTTTAATGAGCCGCTTATGTAACAAAATTTAGTGCGCAAAGGTCATTTAGTACTAGAAAAACTGGCTGTTTGGGAGCCGTAAAAAAACGTAAGTGCTCTATAGATTAGCAAAGAGTGGATTCCGAAATGTAAAAAATTTACAAACGACTTATTAGAAAATTTCATAAACATTGCCATTTCTTACACGGGACTTTGATTTGTATGGCTAAAAATGATATTTCTATTTCGTATTGGATTTTTTTTTTCGGATATTACCAGTTTCTGCTATTCTGTAGAGGTCAAAGTTGCCCGCCGAACAAAATGGCGTCGTAAACATAGCGTAAAATGGGCAGGGCGGTGTCCTATTTCTTTAAAATCAGCGCATTGTATTATAAGAAAAATGCTATTAACTGGCGTAGAAATGAACACATTTTCATAGAATTTCAAAATTATTTCATAAAAAAAGGTGTATAGTTGTCTTTTTGTACTTTCTGAAACCATCCTTCACTAATACAAGGAGCACCCAAAAACATATCGAGGAGTCACATTTGGCCATCCCTGTATTCTATGTTTCACGGTTTGCTGTGTGTCGAGAAGAATAGGTATTCATTCAATGGACGTGAAACGTCTCAAGACATGAACAATTGAATTTGGAATGCTGATAGAGCGTTAGAAATTAAAATGTCAACTTCGGATTGTAATGTTTTGAGTAGAATGTAAAAATATAAAGATAAATACTATTTGCGGTTGTTGTTGTTTTATGGCGAAAAAAAAAATTGTTAGCGCGTATTTGTGAGTGTAGAGAGTGTTGTTAATTTAAAAGCAAGGGGTTATTCGGGTGCATATGACAAATTTAAACTAAACTTTACAACATAATTTGAAACAAGGTTAGCAAGTTTAAAAATAATAACGTCTGTCTATTCTCAAACCAAGACAGGCGTCCACGTGAGAGGCCAAATCTTGTAAAATTCAGCAGATTAACTGGGGATGGTGGTGGGGGGGGAGATTGATTTTTAGAGATAAACAAAGAATTAATGATAAAAGATAAATAAAGAATTAATGATAAAAGATAAACAAAGAATTAATGATAAAAGATAAATAAAGAATTAATGATAAAAGATAAATAAAGAATTAATGATAAAAGATAAACAAAGAATTAATGATAAAAGATAAATAAAGAATTAATGATAAAAGATAAATAAAGAATTAATGATAAAAGATAAATAAAGAATTAATGATAAAAGATAAATAAAGAATTAATGATAAAAGATAAACAAAGAATTAATGATTAAAGATAAATAAAGAATTAATGATAAAAGATAAATAAAGAATTAATGATAAAAGATAAATAAAGAATTAATGATAAAAGATAAATAAAGAATTAATGATAAAAGATAAATAAAGAATTAATGATAAAAGATAAATAAAGAATTAATGATAAAAGATAAACAAAGAATTAATGATTAAAGATAAATAAAGAATTAATGATAAAAGATAAATAAAGAATTAATGATAAAAGATAAATAAAGAATTAATGATAAAAGATAAATAAAGAATTAATGATAAAAGATAAATAAAGAATTAATGATAAAAGATAAATAAAGAATTAATGATAAAAGATAAACAAAGAATTAATGATAAAAGATAAACAAAGAATTAATGATAAAAGATAAATAAAGAATTAATGATAAAAGATAAACAAAGAATTAATGATAAAAGATAAACAAAGAATTAATGATAAAAGATAAATAAAGAATTAATGATAAAAGATAAATAAAGAATTAATGATAAAAGATAAACAAAGAATTAATGATAAAAGATAAATAAAATAAGGACATGAGGCGAAATTATTCGGGGATATTTCTGGGCTATGTAATGTGATCGCTAACATTTACCTTATTCATCCAACTTCAGCTGAGATGATTAAAGTGGACATTGTCTCCCAACTTGTACATAGAAAGCTTTGGTTAATAACTAATAGAGAGGAAGATAAAAGACGGCCATTTGTTCAGATTGAATTTCCAGAAGGATGAATATCGAAACGACAGACAGCGCCCAGGGCCATTTTAGAAAAAGAAATGCTTAGATCACATTTTATGACAAAAGTTCTTAGCAAACGACAGCGGTGATGTTTACATAATTTATTCCGATCAACTCATTTTAATGCTAATTAGTGTAGTGACGAGAAAGAGTAGATCACAAGTTGGATACACCGCCTGGAGCCAATGTAGAGTTAGGAAGAAGAAAGAATGAAAAAACGAAAGTGGTGTTTTCTTTGGATAGCGGGGGGTTCAGACAACAGGTATAAGCGGCGGGGGGGGGGGGGGGGGCAGTCACTTATTGAATAACTGGGATCCAGCCTAAACGCACACAGAAGAGAAACGGAGACGTGTTTGCTAAGTTTGATCATTTCGGTGAAATTACTACTACCCGTTGGTGATAAATGATGTATTCGTAAAGCTAGGTTTAGAATAATATGGCGTCAAGGGGCGGGGGGCTGCGGCCGCACCAGGTGACACCAACAAAGGGGTGTCACTTAAACGAATATTTCTAAATTTCATAGTAGAAAGAGCTCGGTCTAGTCAGAGTTTTATAACCGATCTTAGTTAAATACATGAGCTGTAGCACAGGGTACCATTATGCAAAGAGTCTGGAGGTTAGGTATATGAATAAATTTAAAGCTGCTCGGATTAATTTGGAGTTATTTGCAAACACACTAAAAATGTAGTCACGTGGTTTCATAAAATTGGAGAAATTGTTTACAAACACAGTTTAATGAAAGTAATATATAGCTTTCGGAAATACAGGCAGTAACACTCTATGGTCTAGTACAGGAAAATTTGAAACATGTCCATGGTGGAAGTTTTGAGGCTGACACCCTGAGTTTTCCGCACTAGATGACACCAACCCTAGTAACACGAATGGAATAATATACGCGCTCTACGAGGTCCCTATCAAACGCACATTAATAGGCGTGAGGGATGAAAGTAGTTGTCAGCTAATAAGCAGAGTTAAATGCAAAACTGGGCAAAAACTAATATGAAGGCATATATAAACAGACTACATCCCATGCATTCGGAATTTGGACTTTTTTTTTCTCTTACTGACAGAGCTGCCGATCCAATGAAAAAAACTAATCAAGATGTAAGCTCCAGACATGACAAGGTAATCACACAGCAGATGGCGACCCTCAGCATCATCATAAGCGAATCTTTCAAGCAACAGGCAGAATTAGGGCCCGAAATAGAAACATTTTCAGATTAAATCTCAGTCACCGGTGATAGATTCGTTACATTTTTAATGTCCGCGGTTATTGGTTCGTTTTATCTCTGTTATTCCTTTAATTATGTGACATGTTCAAGGTAAGAAAAAATTCCGATTTCATCAATTGTAGAAATTTAATATATATATATATATATATATATATATATATGTATATATATATATATATATATATATATATCATTTATTATAAGACGGATGAATTATTAAATACAGCCAATACATGTCACTGAATCGACATTTTTAATGATCTAATGCAGTCAAGTTTAGTCATTCTACCAAACCTTATCAATCTGCTCTGGTTTTTTCTTTTTTTTCTTTAAGAGTTCAGAGTTTGAGACACAAAATATTGATAAAAGTGCTACAAACTCATTATAAATCTATGACAGCAATTTTTTTTTTCAAAAAATCTACTAATGAATAAAGAAAAGAAAAAAGATTCAAAGTAAGAATAACGCCAAACTACTGTTTACCAATGACTAATATAAAGCAACACAAGCTTAAATATGTAAAGATGCTATAATAAGAAACTGTTCATAGACAGCAAGCAACAATGATGCTTCTATCCTTCCAGTTTGACTTCATTTTGGCTACTGGAGTGTTTAAATATCGCCAATCAGTGTTAGATTCAATCACCTACGACTAAACCCAAAAATCTGACAGAATGACTCTATGGGCATATCTCATGGCGGTGTAATGCTCATTTGCATTTTTTTGCCGATTAAATTTAAGTGATTTTTAACTGAAAACGCAATTGTCTTTGCTTCATATTAGAATTTTTTTTGTAGTTTACGGTTAAAAATAAATTACTTCTATACATTTTATACATCATGCAATTTATTTTCTGTAATAAATATTATTTTAAACTATTCATTAAATAAATCAATGCACACAGAAAGAAGGATAAGCCTGATAATCGCGCAATGTATTCTAATTAAAAATGTTTTTATTCTACACCGGTGGTTCTCAAACTCTTACGCATTGCGAACACTATGACGACATGGTATTGTAATTTTTCATGTATCCAATTAAAATTTTTAATAAGAAATAAAAATTTTGTCATGATCCATCAAAAGTCGTTCGCGACCCACCAATTGGTCAAAACTAATACTTTGAGAGTCACTGGGAGAAGTTTAGAGTAAAAGTTGTTGTTTTTTTTTTAAGTAATTTATTAAAACTTTCACATTCTGTGAATGAACATGTGATTTTTCAATTTTCATAAAAGGTGCACTACTAATACATATATATATATATATGCCACAACAGACGTAAATATATCCAGACATTTTGAAAATGGTAAAATATAATTCACAGTAAAAAGGTGTACAGTTTTACGTTATAAAAGAATTGAAACTTCAAAGCTTTGTCAACTAGCTTTTAAAATTTCCAGAAATAACAAAAGTACCAATTTTTTGTGCCATTAAAATAGTTAAAATTCGTTTTTTTAATTCTGGTGAAAATCATACTTTTTTGTAGATAATACATGAGAATACTTTTTCAAAGCTAAGAAATAGCACAATAAAATATGAAATTTAAAAGCCACTAATGGTCTTACATCATAATGGACATAAGCTATTGATTTAAATCAGGGTGAGTTCACGTATATGAAAATGTACGCATTTTGTCAGAAATTCTAGGACATTTCCTAACCTTACCGGGACGCCAAAATTGAACTGGTCTCCTTATAAACATCAGTTAATGATATTGTATATCTAAATGAAAGAATAAAAACATCTTTTATATATTGATGGCTCAATTACAGCTCAAATAAACGTGTGTATTAAAGACGTAAAGAAAAATATATACTACAGGAGCGGTGTCCATTAAACTATGTATAGTACAAAATGTAAACAAAGCCTAGTAAACATAACCCAACAGAAAACAGGAGTTGCGTCCACTGGAGCATGACGATTTGACCCAAAGTTTAATACAAAATGTAAACAAAGCCTAGTAAACACATAGCCCGATATAAAAACAGGAGTAGCGTCCACACTGTGCATGACGATTAACCTAAAGTGTGTGTGTTACAAAATGTAAACAAATCCAATTAAACAAAGCCCAATATAAAACAAAGAGTTGCGTCCACTGGAGCATGACGATTGACCTAAAGTGTGTGGTACAAAATGTAAACAAAGACTGGTAAACATAGCCCAATATAAAACAAGAGTAGCGTTCACTGGATCCTGAAGAATGATCTTAAGTATAGTACGAATTGTAAACAAAGTCTAGTCCACTATCTAACAAATAATCGTCCACCGTATGCGTGCATGTGTCTCCTCAGACTAATGGTCCGTACACTAAAAATGTGGTGTAGTGTCTCCCTCTGGCTAATGGTCCGTACACTAAAAATTGTGGTGTAGAAGGAAATCTATGATATGTATTGTGTTCATGGCAATAAAAGCCAAATGTTCTTTTCTATTGCAGTATTTCGTATATTTCTTTGTTATCCCTTCTGTCGGATTTCGCTACAGCCAGCTGCAGAAGGCTTTTTCCTTCAACTAGTTGAAACATGATTAGGTGCTCATTAATAAAAAAAAAAGATAGAATGCCTACTCATTTAAGTGAAATGATCGATTTTCTAGTTCACCGGTTCTCAAATTTTTGTGTTCGCGACCCACCAAGAAACCAGTTTGGTTATCGCGACTTACATGTGAAGAAAGAAAAATGCTACAAGAAAGAAAA
>JAGDYQ010000060.1:2112220-2130205 GCA_021962125.1 Bulinus truncatus | reverse complement strand
AAAGAAGGGGCCCTACGTAAACCGCTATTTAGTTACTTCCAAGTACTTCATCCTTATAGAGATTTTCATACAAAATCCTTCTGATGATTGTGTACTGATGTCCCTTGACTTGCCCATGTTTGGTTTAACCATGTTTTTTTTTTACAATTATCTGTTCTGACTTGTTTTAAGACGTTTGGTTAACAATAAACTACCGCTTGAGGCTGTAATTCTTTATATACAAAGTCAGATTCCGCTTAATTGGGACACATCGGGACCGAGGCTTTTTGTCCCGATTAAGCGGCTGTCCCACCTGAACATACACATTTACTATTGGCTTCTGGTTTGGTTTCTTTTGAGATTGGTCCCAAATAAGCGGCTGTCTCAATTAAGCGGTGTCCCACTAAGCGGAATCCACTGTATATATGTATTAATGAGAGTAATGTGTTTCTTTTTCTTTTATGTGTAGGAAATTGAAAAGTTTGAAACAAAAGTAGTGTTTTTTTTTTTTGCTCGGTTTGAATAAAAACAATAACTGATTTATTTAAATAGCTGCTTAAATTCAAAAAGAGTTCTCTACTGACCACATTAAAACTGTAGTCGTGTTTGACTAAATATTCAGGCGGAAAGGATATTGGAGTGTTTAAATTGATCAGGGGCTCTATTGTATTCAAAGAATTCTTTATTGTGTAAGTTAACCCTGGAAATTAGCGGGACAAAAAAAAGTTCATTTTAGATTCTTGTTGTTTTTGTGCTCTGGTTCATAACAGAAGCCTTTATTACTGGTCGTGTCTTAGACTGACTATTAACTCATGGATTGTCTACATTTGTTTGACATTACGACCAATGCTGAATGATGAGAGAGAGAGAGAGTGTGTGAGAGTGAAGTAAGGAGGGAAGGAGAGAGAAATTATTCTTTCCTGGACATCCAATTTGTGGGCCTTTCTCCTTGCTAAGAAAACCGTCTATTTTTAACGCTGCACGTATCTTCGTGACCATCTCTCTCTCTCTCTCTCTCTCCCCGCCCTCTTCCAACACACACAACTCTCAGTAAATGGTTTTTACAGAGTCGCAGCTGTAAAATGGAATGAAAAAGAGAACTTTTTTTTTTATGTGACCCAACACCTGAGATACACACACATGTGGAAGGAGGAAATCGGGGCCGTATTTTTTTTAAATTTATGTGAACTAGTTGACTTTTGTCTTTATATATATATATATATATATACACAAAATAAACATAGCATTCCTTTTTTTTTAAGTGATACAAAATAGGTAAACACGCCCACGCGAGCTTAATAACACACATAAACACATGCAACATATTTCTAGGTTGTTTTTGATTTATTAGGATTTTCCTTACACACACGTAGATTTGAACACACACACACACACACACACCACAAGTGAGATTTAGATGTTTTGGTAATCTGTTTAACGTAATTATCTATATTAACGATGCGTTACTTATTTCTGTTTCTTGTACATTTTTATGAATATTAATTAATACTAGAGAAAGTATATATATATATATCATACTATGCAACACATATTGTTTTAACATACATATTCACTAAGGTTTCGAAAATCCGTTTGTCTGAATTTCTCCGTCTATTGTTTGTCTGGATTTCTCAGTCTATCCATGTGTAAGTCTGCATTCCTTCTACTCCGCGTTATCTATGGCTGAGTAGACCTGAATGATGATAGTAATCGTCATAATGATGTTAGTTCAATGGAGATCACAACTATCCTATCACATACATGAAAGCCAAGCACAAATTTGATGGCATTGACTTTCAAATAGGACAGTTTCTTCCTCTTTTACCGAGTTTTATTTCAAAGCATTGGCTTGTTCAAAATTTTTAATCGTTTTTTTTTTCACTAACCTCCCAGCTATCTAGACTCCTGAGATTTTTCCTCTGAAGGTTTTAGCCATTTGGTTTAAAGGATATCTTGTTTAATAACACCTTACATTTTGGAAAATACACAGGGGCTTCCTAGAATAAAAAGTCATGTAAGCGCTTGCTTTTCACTGAAAACATTCATAAAGTCTAAATTTGAATCTTTGTTGTAAAATATCTTTGACGAATGTTACTGTGTATCTTTTAATTTATGATTTTCTTGGACCACGTACGCCACATCAACACAAGTACAGTTTTACAAATCCAACACTTGAAAAAAAAAAGAATGATGAATGGGACTTAATGAAATAACAATTGCTCGTTGACTTCGCTTCACTAAAAGACATTTGTACACAAAGCGAATCCATCTCTGAAATATATAATCTAGTCTGGACCCGTACAATTTTAATTTGTTTAAATCAAAAATATGTCATATGAACTTAATAATCCTCACATTTATTTTTAGAACCAAAAAAAAAAAAAGGTTCCCAAATGTGTTTGATTGATTGACATTTTTATAAAGTACAGGTACACATTTACACCCACACAAACACAGAGGACTCTGATAGGACAAAATCAAACACAGAGGACTCTGATAGGACAAAATCAAACAAAAGTTTGTAAAGGAAAGAAAACAAACCATAAATAAAGCGCTGGAAGTAATTCAAATAAAAATCTGATCCCCATAAATATCAAAGAGGGGCCACATGTATAATGATAACTCATATAGGATAATACAATTTTTTTAACCGTTCTCGATAAGTTTCCCAATTTCTCTATGCCCTCTCTTTATTTACGCGAATTCAGAGCTACATGGTTAGTATTTCATAAATTGTGTCAAAAATGGTTTCGAAATGCATTTGTTATAATTATAATCGTCAAAAATAATGCCATGCTCAAAGCTTACAGTATTAACAATCAACATATATTATTAAGGTTAAGTTAGATTTGATTATAATTATTATAATATAATCATTTCAATACTTTGATTTTTTTTTTTTTTTAGATTTTTCAATTTTATTCAAACGGCATACAATTATGACCACTTCAACAATAAAAAAATATTTTGTATAAGCACTTGTTATTGATATAAATATTGTTTTCTTCATTATCATAATTTATGTGCCATTACATGAATAATTTATGAGAAATATTCGGCAAAACGGGCGCACGATGCAATTAATGTGTCTCTTATTATATCTCATTCACATATTATAAAACATAAACAAATGATCCTCTCACTGTATGATAACATTCAGGACCCCCTCCTCCCTGTAATGATATGGCAGACGTACTACCGTCCACATCGTAGAACAAATGTTGGATTTGATTTCTATTTTTACTATTTTTAGGGGGACGGGTGTGTTAAAGGCCCCCTTGAAGGGCCCTCAGAATATTGAGGATCCCGAGAAGGGTACCCTTGGCTTGTGTCTAAGTGTATGAGGGCTGACTCAAAAGTTGACTCGTATTTTATTTGTATTCCTGCCACACACTCAGTCTCCACAGCAATTACAGGCAAAACAGGTGACTAGGATCAACTCGACAAAGTCGTGGGTACAACAATCAAATCTTTATTATGTACAGAGGCACCAGCCCGTATCAGGGATCTGGTGGCCTTTCAAATAAATCAAGGATAATCCAGAAAGGTACAGCAACGAAGTAATCCAATATAAAATTATGAATAAATTGAAGGACGTGTTCACTCTAGATCTGTCTCTCTCTATGTCTCTCTTCCTCTATATGTCTCTCTTCCTCTATATGTCCCTCTTTCTCTCACTCAGAGACTATTCACTAGTCGACCCGCTCATTCGAGAGCCAGCGGTCGAATCCCGTAAAATCTATCTACTATCTCGCTCATCACTTTCTCACACGTGACCATTAACCAATCAAATATGATAGCTGCTACATTCAAACTTTCAAATTAGGGGGTGGAGCCTAGATGGGGGGGGGGGGGAAATACGCCGTGTAGACAAAGACCTTAGTAACTGGACATCGAGCGGGTCGCTGTCCCTTTGAAGAAACCGACCGGAGAATAGTCCCGGTCAGTTGGCCAGAGTTTTCCCCGCGGAATGTAACATGTTACTGTTAACAGCTACTTTGGTTAGGACGGAGGTTTTGTCGAACACCTGGACGGTGACCTAATTACGGGGCGGGGTGCAGAGGGTGGGGAAGAACTGAGGAGCGGGAACGTAGATTGTTATGTATAGTTTACTTTGATATACATATTAACCTTGTTACTATTATTACGCTAAGGGTTGGAATAAGGGGATAGTTTCAATAAATTAGTCACAACCTGTGACAGGGTGGTCGTGCGGTGTAGAGCGCTCGACTGTGAGAATCTTGGAATATTTTCAGGTCCTTGTTAAGTCCACCCATCTCTAATGGGTACCAGACTTTAAGTTGGGTGAGTAAAGGCGGCTGGGCGTTGTGCTAACCACACAATCCCTTTATATGCCGAGGTTACTGAAACAGATGAATTCTACACTTCATCTGCCCCGATGAGCCCTCAGGGACTTCTAAGGGAATTTTTTGTTTTTTTATTAAAAAGAAATTGTGTCAACTAATTCTTACCACTCCTTTCGTATATTACAGATTGTAACAAAAAACCTGATTTCATCTCCACCGACTAGCATGCGTTAAATAGTTTGTGAACATGTATGAGCGTGGTATTTATTCAATGAAAATTGAATCCTGGCTGAACACAACTCTTTCTTGACGGTTTAAATACAGTCTTAAAGTAATCTATGACATCTATCTAGTTTTATGATGCATTGTTTTAGGATTTTTTGTTGTAGTTATAATAAATTCTTTAATATTAACATTACAAGTTTGTTAATCCATGAAATGCACTTGTTCAGCACAATTAAGATACATTGAATAGGCTGACGTGTGTGTGTATTTCCACATATCTTTTAGCTGTTCCTATTTGTTTGCGTGATCGTGTGTATCAACATCTTTCAGTGAATACACAATTACACTTGGGCTATTAGTTCTTCCTAAAGCTGTGCAATGTTGTTTTGTTTGTCGGCCATAAGCGCACCGTATTTACACCAGCAATGTGTAAGACACAAGTTGTTTAGACAAACTATTACAGTTCATCGAGCTCTTTTTCACGTGACGTAAATCAGCCTCTATATGTGTACATCGCCTGTACGCTTTGTTTCTCTGAGAGCTGGTACATCGAAAAATAAACAACTGAAAGCCACCTGAACAACAGTAGATTAAATGAGGACGTAAGCAGGTTTTGTATGCGTGTTTAAGTCGTCCAGTTTAGTCTGTCCAGGTCAGTGGGGACCAGATCAATGTCTGATGGACTTTGTTGTTCCTTTCGGTCAAATATACAGCACTGGTTTCTGGGGAGGGCTGGGTGTGACTTGCTGCACTGCTATGTCACATCACTACCATACCTGTTCTTCGTGTATATAATTATATGTGATTTATTATGAAAAAAAAAACAACACAACAACAACTGATCTGCTACTCATACGATTCAGAAAGTGAACGTTTTTATGCATGGGTTTAGTTAGGATCTCGAGATAATACTAACAAATTTGTCGTAAATAAAAGGCAACCTCCATCGATCTCTCATTTCAATATTCTAATTTTTCTTTTTCTTAATTATGTTTTTTTTTAAGCCTTGTATGTTATCGTATTGAAAGAGTTATATAATCTGAGACTTTTTTTATTTTCTAGACTTCATCATATTTAAACGGTGTCATTTCAATTCATTATTTAATACAATTCATTTTATTTAATACAATTCACACTAGATTGGTGCTCTCTTGAGCCACGTGTGTTTGTTTTGGGGGCGGTAGTTTTTTTTTTTAACGCTCGATACCTTTACCACTGGCTAAATACGTGATACAAATATATGTGTAAATGTATTTAAATGTATGTCTTAAAAGGTTCGGTATAAATATATATATATATATATATATATATATATATATGGTAAATGTGAGAAATACATATGTCTGAGATGTTAATGCTGAAGAGCAGTCATTTTACGTGTGACAAATGTAAGAAGAAAAAAAAAAGTTTCACAATGTCCGTATGTAATGTCAGCTGATGGCTGTCTCTGCTGTATTAATATTACATTGGAAGAAATGGGGGCACGCTGCTTGAAATTAGCTATCATCAAATTTATTATTGATGTGTTTCATTTTCCTAATCTGTTCACTGGTCAGTTTTTTTTTTTATTGTTTTATGCTGAAACTAAATCCATTTTGTGGTATTTTAGTAATGTCACGATTTGTCAGTCTGTCTATTTATCCCTCTGTTATTTTAAAATGTAAGGTGTGCATTTATTTATTAACACTTCAATGTATTTTATTGATCTGTCCGTAACGTCTGTTGAAACAGTGAATGGCATATTGATTAAATCTGACGAAATTGATTTCTGTATCGACTGATAGCAATATTTAAATTAGCTAATCTCCTGTGTATAGACTGCTGAGAAATTAATATTAAATATTAGTATTTCTGAATGAGTAAATTCTCTCATATGTGTCAGACCTTTTTTTTTTGTATGCTTTCCCTCCCCAGTTTCATTATAAAAATGTGCGAATAACAAAATATTTGGTTGCAGAGTAAATACATAACTGACATAAACATTAGTTTTCTATTCAAAGATTATCTGGGATGACTGTTATGCTTTAAGGTACATAACATGAATGAATCCTGATTTATAGTTGTCTTTCATTTATCGCTGCACTCTAAACATCGTATTGATTCTTTTATAAGAGATATTCAGGAGACATGCATTGGGGTTAAACAGATAACTGTGCTACGATACTCACCAGAAAAGACAACGATGTTTATAGGGGTTCGCCATTTTCATCTCTGTATATCTTTCCCTCCCTTCCTCCACACTCTCTCCTTTTTCTTTCTTCCGCCTCCCCAGTGGCCAAACTATTCTTAGTGGTGTGCGGGGCTGACTGAAAATTTCGCCCAATCCCTCGCCAGAAGTTTTAAAATACCGCAAGGACGCCCACGCTTAATTACCACAACTGTATCATCTCCATTTGTTTGTTTTTTTCAAACTGCGTCTTAAGCTCTTAATTTCTCATCTGTGATTTCTGTACTTGTACTTTTTAAATCCTAACAAGTTCTAATAAAAAAAAAAAGAAAGACATCATACAAAATAAGTTAGCCACATCAGCGATATAAATATATTAAAAGGAATAGATTCTCTTGCTGCTCTTTATTGTCTAATTCAAACTTGGCAGCGTATTACTGAGGTGATTGTATTGTGTCCACAGTCAAAGTTTGTTCCTACTCAATCTGTGATGTACAACAGAAATATGCCATATTGATTTTATTACCTCTGTAATGTGATACAGATAATACATTTCACTGAATTGGTGTGTGTGTGTGGGGGTTGAATTTGTGTAAGTTTTGTTTCTTCTTCATAGTTTAAGGCTTATTACTGGTTAATATTGTGACATAGTGCACAGTAGTTTTTTTAGGGTGGGGGGGGGAGAATCAGAAGAAAGAAAAAAAAGGGGGGGGGAAATATTTTTAGATAGCTAAGAAATGATATAAATGTCATTTGTACAAGGCCACATAAAACAAAAGGTCCCCGAGTCTACTGAAGTTATAATGGATATAATATAACGAAGGTGAAAGTGATATTATCATTAAACACATGTTGAATCTGCTTTCTTTACATTTTTATTTCATCTCTCTTTTTATCATTTAAAGTTCTACTATACATAAATTAAAATATGTGAAGTGTTTCTTTACGCCAAATAAAAAAAAGGAACTAAACCTATCAGATTAATTAGTCGTCAATTATGATAAATAAGGTGACCGACGTGGAGATGATGAGTTGATGTTTTAATTCCAGACGTTCAACTGACGGTGTACTCAGTTTAAAAGTTCTTCTGACACTGCTCATCGGCTGATCGATTTGTTTTGATCTCCTTTATTTCATTTTGTGGCCAAAAATAGAAAGTGATTTACACATACACACTTTGAACATTTCTTTGTACTTTTGAATAAAACAACAACAGCCTCATCTTGTATTCATGTACTTTTTTTATTTTATGATTCAGTCTAAAATAGTTTTGTTCACTGATGTAGTCGACGTATATTTGGGGTATAGTGGAGAGAAATGAGCTAACCTGATCAAAATCAAATAGAAACACAGTATTTAATCTTTGGTAAACTTCATATCGTTTGTGTATGTCCATTATACATTAGACATAACTAACTAATATGGGCTGGATCAAAAATATGTTACGCAAAAACAGGTCATTAAAAAACGATTAAAGTATTTCAAGTCATTTTTGTATCTAATTAATTATTTTAAAGTTATTTTCTGAAAAGACTAAAGTGAAGAAAAAAAAACGGATGAATGAACTATAGATACATTTATTAACACTGGCGTTGTTGACAAAACTGATTTTATTTTCTGTATTACCGGTTTGTGTGTATATTTAAGTCCAGTTCTTCTTACCTACTGTCATTATATCACAACCTGTCAATTGAGTTAATGTAGGACACCAACCAATATCTAGCGAATATTACACATACTATTGTATAAGATTTGCTGCTGGTGACAGACTTTCACTAAATGGAGTTTTCCCACCTAAAAATTTCTTTTAGCCCTAATACAAAGACCTATCAGTTTGTTGCAAATGCACTGCCACGCCTACACGGAGGAACAACTAGTAAACTGTACTCTAACTGCTCAGTCAACATATAAAATATCTTCCTAACTGGACACTACGCGGACATTTCTCTGCCCACTCTACTTCGTCTGTCCTCTGTGTTCAAGACTCAGCCGGTATTTATCATTCCCACAAAAACCCGTCTGACAAACTGTCTAATTACAATCTTGTCAAGCTCCGTGGTCTGTAGTTTCAGTCCGTCGTGTGTGTGTGTGAGTGTCCAACAATAAGATCATTATTGCTGCCGGTTGTTGGCACTGACACGTTCACTGAAGTATTGTTTTATGTTTTGTCTTTCACTGACCGTGTCCTGCTCATGCTACTTCCCCCGCCGTTTTACCCTTACATATCATGACCCGTCACAAATCGTTCTATTATTTTTTTTTCTACCGGTGTGTCCACCACGTGACCAGGCCACGCTATCTGATTGACTCACACCACATCACAGTGTAAAACTATCCTGAAGGGGAAAAAATATATATCAACATTTAAAATACATTAGAAAATAACTGGAGGCTCAACTAGTTTATTGAAATTGCTGAATAATGAGTCAATCAGAAGGGAGAAAAAGTAGCATCATTTATAGGTTAATGAAAAAAATGGCCGAAGAGAAAACAGTTTCGGATGATACAGATATGACCAAAATAATTAGCCAATCAGCGGGAAAAAAACAACACATTGTGTATTGAAGAATAGAAAGAAATGTCAAGCAATACACTTAACTTATGTCCTTGACCTTGTTGGCGATACAGTTTCAGTATTTGTGTTTTATTCTTGTTGGTAACTTTGTTGTTTATAAGTTATAAATAGATTCCTTTTATAAAGGTGGCTCGCTGGGTTTGTGTGCCTTCAAGTCTTACAATTCAATTTCGCACCTGTTCAAATTTAGTGTTCTATTAGGAGGCACTCGAGTAGATTCTAAATGAGACAGTACACGATTTTAATGAAGACAACTCCATGAATTAACATCTTGTAGAATTGCGGAGCTAATTACTTATTTTTGTTTTTATTAATGTTTAAAATAGGGGGAAAAAAGGACAGAGGCTAAGGAAATCAAAATAAATACAAAGCAAAGCACAGGAATCCTTTGTTAGTCTTATCTGACTTTATTCAGTTATATTAAATTATGCCAACAACAGAAAGTTTAATTCTTTCAAAACTAAAACATTTAATAAATTTAAAAAAATTTTTTTATTGAAATGCACTGAAGGTAAAAGGAAAACTCATTTTATCATACACATATTTATATACATTATCATTGGTAATTTTTTTTTTATTATAAAAGGTTATTTTTTTTCCTGAGCCCTAAAAAGCCATCGGGGCAGATAGAATGTAGAATTCACCTATTTCTCTAATCTCGGCATAAGAAGGGTTAGCAACAACGCCCAGCCGCCTTTACTTCCCCAACTAGAAGCATCTACACCATTGAGACATCCGCCCCACCTTATTTTTAAAAAACTGGTTCTGTATCAAGTGAGTGAGAAATGTTATGAGATAGAATTAAATCTCGTGTGTCACATAAAGCCACATTCACGACGGCCGTTCACTGAAGAAACCATGATCAGATACCGTCACAGACACACATACAAAACTACGGACTCGCACACTCACTCATACAATTACTCAACTACTGATAGGAGATACTCACTGAGACATGCACACATTTATTGAGTTCACCCGCCTTGTGTACAATTTAACGAATGAAATCATTTGCGTGTGTGTTTGGGGGGAGGAAAACTTCTATAGGATCCGTATTTTTTTTAAAGGAATAAATACATCATGTTTTATAATTTTCAATACTAAAGATAACGCCGATGATCAGAACCGTGAGGTATCTTTAGCAGAAACAATGCCACAGTTCTAATGTTAAGTGTCGAAGCGATCTTGTACTGTTTGGCGTTATGTTGTGCACTGATGTCATTTCATGACATAATATGTATGTCAATAATGTGTCAATGTCATACAAAACTAGAAGATGTAATGATGATAGTGCTCCACAATGTGCATAGGTGACATCACACATTTCACTCATACGATAGCACACGACGACATACGGATAACACCATGTATACAAATGACGTCACATGACAAAACACCACGTGTGTGCTTGAATGATAATGGGATTATCATAAGTTCTAGGCAAGATACATCTCTGGAGTACTCATTTCTTATGATGGAGCGAACTTGTACTGCTTGGTGTCTCGCTGTGTATAGTTATTGTTTGTCTTAATGTGTATGGATGTCGTACTACACTAGAGGGTGTAATGGTGTTAGGACATCTTAATGTGCACAATTGACTCCACACATTTCACTAAAAGCTAATAGATGGTGTGTACCACCGTGTAAACAAACGACGTCAGAAATCGATTTTGGATAGAAAAATTATGTTGAATTCTATTCCATTCCGCGACCGGCAAAAAGTACTGATTCTTTCGATTCACTTATGCATATTTATTTATACTGCAAAGCAGAAGACACTACTAGTATTCACAGTGTTGAATGTTTTTTTCCCCAGACCAAATCATGACTTGAGTATGCTTGTGTTTTAAAATGTGTTCATTTTCAATTACAGTAATGAACTTCTCAGATTTGACTTAGTAACACCAAGAGCTCGAATACCTCAGCAAAAATAACTCAAAATTATCCAATAACAAAAAAAAAAAAAAATCTGAAAATTTTGATCTTGATTTTTTGTAATGAACCTGATTAGCTTGTTATAACAAGTCCGGGAATAGATTTTTTTTATATCTATGTCGGTCAAATTATATGGTAGAACGGCACAATTATTTAGATGCTATGGATAAGACTTGTGGAACACGGACTACTCTAGGAGAAATTGTTTTATATCCTATGATAGCCGATGTATATTCTATTCTATTATATTCTACCGATTTCTCAGTCTGTCTTTGTACAGGAAAAAAGTATGTACAGTGAACTATAGTACTTAAAGTACAAAATCATTTTATTTCGACTAATTACCTATCTTAATAACAATGAACAGTTTCTCTAAGAATGACTAGGAATTGCTACATTACTTCCAGTGACCGAATCACCCCCGTAGGCTTGACTCATTGTTATTTTTTTTTTAAAACTCTCTGCACTATTGTTCCCTGTCTACTGATATTTTCTTAAGAAAATACAACAACAACCCATCAATATGAAATTAATGTCATTTTTTTTTTTGTTGTTCTGAAAGTCAAGAATTTAGGTTGGGCGGATTTTATCATGGTTTCTTTCATGTTGATGGTACTCAAGTGTAGATGTGTGTGTCATATGGCACCTTTATATAGTTCTGTTTTATGAACTGTTTTAACTTGCCAGACACACTGGGTTTCACTGTGGACTTTCGTTTGAAACACGTGTAATAAACTTCGTCATCAGCTAATCCACTCTTAAATCTAGCCAAGACGGGCGTCTTTGATATATAATAATTTGTTCAACATCGATTGGCGGTTTAAGTGCTGCCAACTATAACACTATGAAATTTTATACGTACGTGTACTACTTATCAATCATGGCAATCCGAGATGTCCGTTTCGTTTTAAAATATTCACACAAATGAAAAGCAAACTAATGAAAACTAGTGACAAACAAACTAATGACAAACTAATGACAAACTAATTACAAACAAAGTAATGCCATGCAAACTAATGCCATGCAAACTAATGACAAATAAACTAATGACAAACAAACTAATGACAGGCAAACTAATGACAAACAAACTAATAACAAACAAACTAATGACAGGCAAACTAATGACAAACAAACTAATGACAGGTAAACTAATGACAGGTAAACTAATGACAAACTAATGACAGGTAAACTAATGACAGGTAAACTAATGACAGGTAAACTAATGACAAACTAATGACAAATAAACTAATGACAGGTAAACTAATGACAAACTAATGACAAATAAACTAATGACAAATAAACTAATGACAAATAAACTAATGACAGGTAAACTAATGACAAATAAACTAATGACAGGTAAACTAATGACAAATAAACTAATGACAGGTAAACTAATGACAAACTAATGACAAATAAACTAATGACAGGTAAACTAATGACAAATTAATGACAAATAAACTAATGACAAACAAACTAATGACCAATAAACTAATGACAAAAAAACTTATGACAAACAAACTAATGACAAGCAAATGCCAGTTAAACTAATGACAAAGTAATGACAAATAAACTAATGACAAAGTAATGACAAATAAACTAATGACAAACTAATGACAAACAAACTAATGACCAATAAACTAATGACAAAAAAACTTATGACAAACAAACTAATGACAAGCAAATGCCAGTTAAACTAATGACAAAGTAATGACAAATAAACTAATGACAAAGTAATGACAAATAAACTAATGACAAAAAAACGTATGACAAACAAACTAATGACAAGCAAATGAAAGTTAAACTAATGACAAACAAACTAATGACAAAGTAATGACAAATAAACTAATGACCAACAAACTTATGACAAATTAATGACTAACAAAACTAATGATAAATTGTAAAAATGGTTGGTTTTTTACTTTCTACAATTAGTATGCTGTTTTATTTTATATATACAAAAATAAATAAATAAAGATGCTTTGACCATAAAGACTAATCTTTAATAGGTTGACACATTGAACTCAACTTTGAAACCGAGTGAAAATTTAGAAATAAATATCCCTCAAAATCCGATTTTGCTGTGGAATCGTAACACTACAAACACCCAACCAGCCAGTTAGTTTCTCCCTCTCTCTCTCTGTCTCACTCACTCTCTCTCTCTCTTCCCCTCTCTATCCTTAAGCTGGTCTACTTATACCAAACGCTTATGCTTACTTATCGTCACCAACATAATTTCTCCGATAAAGTTAAAGCATCGCAATTTTTTCCACTGTAAAAAATGAAGGGTGTGCTACTTGTCATCTTAACTTTCCATAGACAGCTGATAGAAATTTAGACTACCTCTGAACTTTTCCGAAAAATCTCTTAAATCACGTTTCTATTATAAAAATAGTAATGACACAGTTCGGTGAAGGTGTGACATTTCTTTTCAATCAATATCATTAGAAAATGAAATAGTTTTTTTTCTTGTTGACTAGAACCTTTTTTTCTTTTTCTTTCCCGTTCAGCTATGAAATACACAGGCATTCATAAACTGACTTGACAAGTTTTATTCTGAACTCGGATTTTTAGCTGATTATTATAAGTTTACTGTACTATTACTTAGGAAAAAAAAATTTCACCGTTTTTTTTTTTTTAAACTTAAAAAAATAAAAGCCTCATTTTTCTTGCGAATCATTTTCCGAGGCAACTTTGTTTACAAATTTAATAACAGGAAATAGTGTAAATATAGGTCAGTCTGAACATAGCCATCCCATCCCGTGATTCGATAACTACAGGAAACCGGCTCTAAACAACTTTCATTTTTACTGTAGACCAGCTGTTATCAGTGTGGATTCCCCACCAGCAAGCTGATCTGAAGTTGTTCGCCAAAAATGTTAGCAATTACTTTATCGAGAATATCTAGGGCACCTATACATAGACTATCATAGGGTATCTATACATAGACTATCATAGGGCACCTTTATATAGTCTATCATAGGGCTCTTTTACATAGACCATCATAGGGCACCTATACATAGACCATCATAGGGCACCTATACACAGCCTATCATAGGGCACCTTTATTTAGACTGTCATAGGACACCTTTATATAGACTTTCATATGGCACCTTTATATAGACTGTCATAGGGCACCTTTACATAGACTATCATAGGGCACCGATACATAGACTATCATAGGGCACCTATACATAGACTATCATATGGCACCTTTATATAGACTATCATAGGGCTGGGGAAACTTTTTATTTCGTGGACTACAATGGTATCTTGATATTGACAGAATGACCGGACAAACGGTAGATGGTAACGATGTTTATGAGAAGTAGAATACATGTAAATGTCTTGACAGGTTTTGGGGTGCTGGCGGTATCAAAGACCAAACAGGAGCGTACTTTGCTCATCCAAGGACTATCCATTTATCATGGATCAAATAAACTCGATTTTTCAGATAAATCTTTCGCAGTAAATAAAATCTGTCTAATACATTTTAATGCCGAGTACATTAAGTTGTCATTATATTTTGTTTAAAGTAATAAATATCAGGAGGAAAAACTAAAAAAAAAATAGCGTTAAACAGTAGACTGTAATCAGACGAGATGTTTTCCTGACCTATTGTATACGAGCAGTCATGTAGTGAGTTCTAGGGGGAAAAAAACAACACAAAATTGACGCTCTGAACGGTTCAGCGCCATAGCAATCCGGATTCTGGCGGTTTAAAATTTTTTAAATCGTTGTTCGGATTCTACATTGTTTATATTTTACTCTATTCGGATGTCTCACCGTATGATTTGAACCAGGAGCTATATAGTAAGATAACATTTCATTCATGATAATCCACGGAATCTTACCTAATGTGATTTACAGAGAATAGTTGTTGTTTTTTTAAACCCTATGAATTCCACAACGGAACTGACGGTCGCCGTAGACAACAATTATGTCATGAAATGTTGGGATAGAAAATGTTGTTCATTTATATTCCGACTTAGAAGATGGAGTCTAACCGACTTTGTCATTTACCTTTACTGTCAGGCGGTCGAAATGTCAAGTCCACGTGGTAGTAAATTATGTATAGTAAATCCGAACACTGTGTTTCTATAGCTTCTGATTAACTTCACTTTCTGTGTGTGTGTGTGTGTGTGTGTGGCTGTGTTTGTTTGTCTTTCTATTTTGTACCTCAAATTTGGTCCTGTTTTTGTGAGGAAGCTCAAATTTGGCACACATGTAGACTCTACATGGCGATACATACATTTATTTCATTACGTCCGACTCCACGAATCAACACCTAGTAGAATCACGAAGTTTAGTTAATTAAGTAATGTGTATAATGTGAAAAAAATGAGATCATCATATCACAATAAATACGAAAGCCCAGTCTCTGTACATACGTATGAAAAAAAATAGTAACACTTTTTTTAAGTGCGATATAAACTACCCAAATAAGGCTAAAGTATTACAGCTTGCAATATCAAGTTTAATTCTTTCAACACTAAAACAGATAAACGAATTAAAAAAAAAAATTCCTTTCTTTAAAAATAATTTTTATTAAAATTCACTAAAATTAAAAAAAATCCCTTATGTACATGATACATATTTGTAAGGAAATCATGATAAGTGAATGCGACATGTTTGAGATAAATATTATCTTTACGTTAGTTGATAAATAGCCGAGAATAGGCCGAGCTAAATAATCCAGATCGGCACTCACGTCAATATTTAAAAAAAAAACATAATTTATAAAGATATTTGTTTGATAAAGGAATTAGTTTTTACTCTTTCGTGCAGTTTAATAAAAGCTTATTTTTTAAAAAAAAATATTGGTTTACTTTGTAATCTTTAAACGTGTCTACATTTAGTTTTAAATTAGTCAGTCTTTCGTTTTAGTACTAGTCACCGTCATGTGACTCTCACTGGAGTATTAATGCCTACAATGTCCATTGATTTACCACCAGAGGTAAGATACAGGGGTGGTGTGCTGGCCTGAGACAACAGGCATTCGACGTGGTGGGTACTCTGAGATGTATCAACAAGTCAAGTTGAATAAAATATATACGTTGAGTCAGTGAGGAAAAAACAACAGCGTTCTTGGACCGAAATTATATGTAAACAGTATTCAAGTTGAACTAATTGATAATAGAATGTTTAACATTAACTAGTTACATCAAATTTAAAAGACGCAAAACCCGCCTAAGCTGACCGGAAAATAGCGACTCTGGCTACACTTTTGGGAGAGCTATCTCACCAGTTATGGGCCTTTTATGATCCAGTACGTCACTGGCACGATGTATTGTGTAAACTGTGTCTGTTGGTGCTCCGCTTACTTTGAAGTTGTAAAGAGAAACATTGATTAAATGATTACCATTTGTGTGTTTAACTGAACGAAATGTTCGTTCATCTAGCTTTCATCCTTTCGTATGTACGCTAGTTTTGTTCTTTTTTTCTTTATCTTTAACAAAGATTTACATTGGTGAAGAATGTGATGTTTAGAAAGCGTCTGACATGATTCCAAGGGTTTAGGGAACTAGCAACACATTAACATATGTTTCCACTTGTGTAGTGTTAGCGAGTGCTGCATTTCCCATTTGTGTTTTTTATACACTATATAGTTACAAATTGCAATTACTACTGTATAAAAGATTCATACTGTAATACACTGGTTCTCAGACTTTTACGATTCACGACCCACTCTAAAAAAAAAATTACAGTTTGGAAGTGTCCCGGAACGTTGAAGGAAAAAAAAAATGTGTGTGTCAACATAATGTATAGAGGTTTACTGAATGACACTGTGAAGGGTTTGTATGATAACTCACTTTAGAATCTTTCTTTGACTGGCTTGTATAAACACTAACAATGCTGACCATTATTACTATGAAATGAATTTCCACACATGGTCAAAATGTGTTCTTCAGTTTTATGCAGTCAGTTCATCAACTTAAATTAATCCGGGTCATACTTATTGCGGAGTTCTGTTTTTTTTTAAAGCACTTTTTTATTGAATATCCGTAAACTTGTCTCCGGAGAGTGTTTTTTGTTGATGTTAGATGTTTCACAATACATGTTTTTACTTTCATCATTAAGTAAAAACACGTTTGTATCTGTGATCAATCCATTCACAGTTATTGGTTTTCGTAAACTGTGTAATGTCAGATTTAAAAGTATTAATCTTAAGGGGGGGGGGCTGTAGAAGTTTTGCGTAATAAATTGAATAGTTGTTGAAGAGAAACAAAAAATGTATATTTATTCTTAACATTGTTTTGTGTATGATATATGTCCTTTGCTGAGTTAAGTGCTTTTCTTGGTTCATTATTGAACAGGCAGGCACTTACATTCGAATGGAGTCATACGTGGAAAATATATTTTGTATGGATTTTTATGTATGTTGGGATTGTTTCATTCAGTATTCATTATTCTGCTCGTAATTTTTTATAAAGCGTCTAGCGTGTGCTTTTAATGAGCTGCTTATCAAGCATGGAGGATGCATGTTTTGCCCATGGAGCATAGCGCATCACATCTGTACCATTTTCTTTAATGTAAACCATACATTAGCAGCATAGTCATAGTATCATATATCTCGAGGTTAACCTGTGGGATTGCTAACATCTTTGGTACACACACTTGTTAGTATGATTAGTGTTTAAAAAGACAACATATATATATATATATATATATATATATATGTATACATATAAAGTAAGGTAATCTACAATGCGTAATACAGTTCGAACAAATTCAGTTCAATTCTGGAAATGCTTTAATTTTTTCATTTTTGTCAAGCATATAGAAATCATGTACAGCAA